>CAJHNH020005903.1:0-16690 GCA_905116865.2 Candidula unifasciata | reverse complement strand
CGCTATCGCATCGTCAGTTAGTCACTGTTATGACCACTATCATCATCATTAACACTAACCTTTCATCAGTATTATTAAAGAAAACGATTAGTACTGATATTAATGGTCTGCCATCTCACTTGAACACCGCAGTCTGTACGAATGTTTTGCTTCTTGCTTCCTTTATGCATTTCGATCAGGCTATACAGGGATTCGTTTCCACGTGTCCTTCTTAATTTTTTGTTTATTGCTATCAGGAGGAGAGTCGGCACAGAACCAATTAGGAACTTTATAGGTAGACAACAAAAGAAATGGTCTGGGCAATGAACAAGACTGGAGTCAGACAAGGAAGCAAATAGAGCAATGTTTTACAGATGTAACATACCCAGAGGTCGACCACGCAGAAAATGGACCGCGCAGACACAGAAAAGTACTTTATACGAAGCGAACAGAAGGACCCGTTCCAAAGATTTTTTATGCCCTGATGCCGCTAGGCATTTGAGGAGTAGAGGAAAGAAGAAGAAGAAAGAAGATTGTATTCAGTAACTTTTGTTGTTGCTGCTGGTGCTGCTGCTTTAGGTATAAAAGAAAATATTCAATGTTAAAATATATAATGATAATATGAACACGTAATATTTATGTAGCCTACTTGTCAAACCGTGTTGGTCGCTATGAGACAGTTGTAATAGAGTATCGTGCAGTGGAAGATGTCAGCTTTTGTGGCTCAGGCGTTGCAAACTCACTTCGTAATGCCGAGGTACTGGGTTCGAACCCAGCTGCTGGCGATTTGGCAGCAGACCACCTTGCGTTGGTTTCAACAGTGGTATCGAGAGACGACAAAAAAAAATGGTAAACTGCTGGACGTAAGTTTATCCAGAAAAACCGCAACGGCCAAAAAAGTGCTGTTGTTGGCTCTGCAGCGTCCATTAGGAGAATACGCAATTGACCTAGCAGTAGAGGATATTGATGTCTCATCGCATAGTTGTCCCAAACACAGAAGTAGGTCAACTGTAGGCATGGCACAAATTAACAATAAGCTCTGTTATTACGTTTCTACTTACAAATACATTTTCTTTTTGCGATTAGCATAGAGATGCCAAAAAGAAAGAGAGAGACAGACATGCAGATAGACAGACAGACATAATACACATAGATAAAAACACACAAATAACATTTTTCCACGCCCTCAGGCGTATTGGGCATATAGGGTTAGACCTATACTTTATATAAAAAATCGGTAGTTGTTGGGGGATGTGGTCAGCATCATGCCGGCCGTCTTTGCTTGTCAGGATGTTTACCTGGTACCAATTTAAGGCGGGAGCCAAGGTCATTTATCGAAAACGTTCAACACTGTTCGGATTTGAACGCAAGATCTTTGAATTCCAGGCGATCGTCTAGCTGCTACACATCGGCGGTTCCGAAAACATATTCAAACTATGTCTCACGAACAACCATTTCTAATTTGACCTATTAATTTGTATTGTTTTTTACGTAGTTTGTAAATAGATAAAGTAGGCAATCCATAATCCGTTTATTCAAATGACAACATAGCTAAAGATGATAAACTTCTATAAGTATACATAATAATAGAAGAACACCACGGGAGCATGCATCGCAGTAACTATCGATCGTCAATAGGTGAGTCTCCTCTTCAAGAAATGTTAGGGCCCAGTTAGATATCCTATTCAATCTCAAGGAATGGTCCGATCTTGGTCATGACTCCCAGGTTTCAGACTTTTTCCTGCTCCGTTATCAGACAAGGAGAAAATTTGGTTTTTGCAACAAGTGCTAAGGTTATGGATTATATATTAAACAAAAGTATGAAAACCGTATAGTTCATCGCTATAAATAATTATATACACGTGCTTTTTTCTGCTGTTTAGATAAATTTCAGGTCAAGAAGTTTCCTAAATGTTTGTGTCACCTGGGAATGTAAATGGACCCGAATAACTTCTTCTTCCATCAACTTTGACCAGTTGACCAGTTATAAAGCCAGCAGCATCGGACGCTAAACACGCTACCGCCTTAGCCACATCTTGTGGAACTCCGGTTTCATCTTTTAATGACATTCACTTTTGTTTTGCTTTCTGGTGTTGTCTGTTAACAACATCGGGGTCCACCAGATTTTTGACGATAAGTTTTGAGAACTATATTAGATTCACAGCATTCATACGGATGTATTTTGATGCCAGGTGTACGGCCAAGCAACGAGTAAAATAATCGAGGGCTGCTTTTTTCACCGAATGTGTAGGAGCCGATGGAATACAACAGATGATGTAATAGAGGAGGTGTTCTTGACATTTCTCTTGGTGTTTTGGAGGTGAGGTACGGCATTTGAAAAAAAAAAAAAAAACGTCTGATAACGCCTGTTCTGTGTTGGTTACTAAAACGTCTTGTCCCCTTAGTGAAATATTCATTTCTTGCAGCTCCAGGCTGCACCCCCATGTCAGTCAGTCTACACAGGGTTACGGAGTCATGTCCTTCTGCGTGCTTCTCAGTATAGTATGTGCAGCGCATGGTATTGATAACATCACTTCTGTCCAATACTGGGCAGATTTTGTGTAAAAGATTACTCCAAAATATTTTGTGTTAAATTACATCTTTTGCGCCGTTACTAAAAAAAAAAAAAGTGCTTGATTGCAACACCAGTTTAAAATTGTATAACTGACACAATTGTTTGTGACCGCTTGTAGTCCCTGTTTATAATTAACAGAATTTGGGTGTAATTAATGACAAAGCATTATGCTAATTTCACAGTTCAAAGATGACATCTCACGATAATTTTTACAGTTTGAGATATTACCAAGCTACTTAAAATTGTATTGAAAAGCAACAACTGTGTTATAAATCTACCCCACCTATTTCCAAGATGACAGTTTAATATAGGACTTTGTGTTACGATCAGCTGTCTAGTTACGTGTACGTGTACATTCCACTGTAATTAGGTTAATATATCATTTTTCTAAAGTAAAAACCTCTGGCCATTTTAAATGATCTACAAAGAACATCAGTGGAGGGTGTGGTTCCTGAAACAGAGAATTTCTCCGACGACTACTGTTCCGACGGTGGCAGAATACAAAGAACACCCTGGAAATGACAATTTACGATGCTTCATAGCTTGCCGGGGATTGAATAGCTTTCTGCGGTATGTTGATAAGAGCAACGTTCTGTAAAGGTGCTTCAACTGATTAATGATGATAGTGAATTATTTTGCATTTTACAAACCGTGTATTAAAATAACAGTATGTCCAGGAAAGTTAAACATCTCCGCCGAATTGAAAATTAAAAAAATAAAAACATCAAATTTAGTTTTCAAGGATAAATAAGTGAACGTACAGGCACGTCTGAGGTTCAGATATTGTTCCTATTAATGACTTCACAGTTTTTATTTTTCACCTGACTGCGTAAATGGGCCCGCATAGCTTCTTCCTCCATCAACTTTGACCAGTTCACCAGTTATAAAGCCAGCAGCATCCGATGCTAAAAACGCCACCGCCTCAGCCACATCTTGTGAAACTCCAACTCGATCTTTCAGTGGCACTCGGTTTTGTTCTGCTTTCTCAATATATCTGTTAATGACATCTGGGTCACCTTTATCTCTGACGATAAGTGTAGGGAAATATCCTGGATTCACAGCATTCACACGGATACCCTTTGATCCCAGGTCAACGGCCAAGCACCGAGTGAGGTGGTCCAGAGCTGCTTTTGTCAGAGAATATGTAGTTTCAGATGGAATAAGAACAGATGTTGCAATAGATGAGATACTAACGATATTTCCTTTCGTCTTCTCTAGGTAAGGTACAGCTTTCTGGATAAGAAAAAATACGGATTTCAAGTTGGTGTCAAAAACTCTGTTGTAGTTGTCTTCAGTTTCATCAGGAAATGTGCGACCTCCAGCGACACCTGCGTTAGCTACAAGAATATCCAGTTGTCCAAACTTGTTCACGGTTTGTTCAAGTATTTCTTTCCGAACGTTTGCGTCGGTTAAGTCTCCTAGAACTGTAAGGAACCGGTCCTCGTGTCCACGACTGACCTTTACAGCTTTGTCCAGCACGGACTGCAGCCTGTCTTGATCCCGGCCACACAGAGTAACTCTTGCCCCTCTGGAAGCAAACAAAAGAGCTATAGCTTCCCCCAGTCCTGCGCTGGAACCTGTTACTATAGCAACCTTTCCATCGAATTGTGATGCCATTGTGACAAGAATTCGCCCAACAGAATAATGCAAAAGATATCAGGTGTTGTATTACGAAATCACCTAAACAGTATTTGATAGTAACGCAAGCGTCTCTTGCACAAATTCTGTTTAATGACTGCTTATATATACCAGTGTTCAGAAATATCAAAACTTTAGTGTTATTTAATGACATAAGCATTTTATGAATTTCATTTCAAGATTACTTCTCAAGATCACTTATGTACTTCTAAACATTATCATCAGGTTTGAACCGCATACATAAGTAACAATTATGGTTTTATTCACACCCTTAAAAGATAACATTTTTATATGGGACATGGTTTTGTGATTAGCAATCTGTCATTGGAGAGCAGACGTGGTGTAGTGGCTAGAAGTAGAGTATGGATCTGAAAGTCGTGGTTTCAAATCTACTGGATATTTTTTTTCTTTACAAATTATCTTGACACCCAGGCGAACCATCCTCAAATCGGTACCTGGTAAAAGTCATAGGAAGTAAAGGCAGTCAGCGAGATATTGACATCATCCATTGAGTATCGTTTGGTCTATAAAATATAGGTCTAGCCCTATATACCCAGTGGGTCTGAAGGGGTCGAAAAGGGTCCTTTACTTTTCTCGTTGTAAAAAAACAAAAATGTGACTGAATGCATTGGTTGTAAGTATGTACCATGTCATTGGTTGTAAGTATGTACCATGTCATTGGTTGTAAGTATGTACCATTTCATTGGTTGTAAGTATGTACATGTCATTGGTTGTATGCATGTACCATGTCTTTGGTTGTAAGTATGTACCATGTCATTGGTTGTATGTATGTACCATGTCATTGGTTGTAAGTATGTACCATGTCATTGGTTGTAAGTATGTACCATGTTATTGGATGTAAGTATGTACCATGTCATTGGTTGTAAGTATGTACCATGTTATTGGTTGTAAGTATGTACCATGTCATTGGTTGTAAGTATGTACCATGTTATTGGTTGTATGTACCATGTCATTGGTTGTAAGTATGTACCATGTTATTGGATGTAAGTATGTACCATGTCATTGGTTGTAAGTATGTACCATGTCATTGGTTGTAAGTATGTACCATGTCATTGGTTGTAAGTATGTACCATGTCATTGGTTGCAAGTATGTACCATGTCATTGGTTGTAAGTATGTACCATTTCATTGGTTGTAAGTATGTACCATGTCATTGGTTGTAAGTATGTACCATGTCATTGGTTGTAAGTATGTACCATGTCATTGGTTGTAAGTATGTACCATGTCATTGGTTGTAAGTATGTACCATGTCATTGGTTGTAAGTATGTACCATGTCATTGGTTGTAAGTATGTAAAATGTCATTGGTTGTAAGTATGTACCATGTCATTGGTTGTAAGTTTGTACCATGTCATTGGTTGTAAGTATGTACCATGTCATTGGTTGTAAGTATGTACCATGTCATTGGTTGTAAGTATGTACCATGTCCTTAATTGTAAGTATGTACCATGTCATTGGTTGTAAGTATGTACCATGTCATTGGTTGTAAGTATGTACCATGTCATTAATTGTAAGTGTGTACCATGTCATTGGTTGTAAGTATGTACCATGTCATTGGTTGTAAGTATGTACCATGTCATTGGTTGTAAGTATGTACCATGTCATTGGTTGTAAGTATGTACCATGTCATTGGTTGTAAGTATGTACCATGTCATTGGTTGTAAGTATGTACCATGTCATTGGTTGTAAGTATGTACCATGTCATTGGTTGTAAGTATGTACCATGTCATTGGTTGTAAGTATGTACCATGTCATTGGTTGTAAGTATGTACCATGTCATTGGTTGTAAGTATGTACCATGTCATTGGTTGTAAGTATGTACCATGTCATTGTTGTTATGTAAGTATGTTGTACCATGTACATTGGTTGTAAGTATGTACCATGTCATTGGTTGTAAGTATGTACCATGTCATTGGTTGTAAGTATGTACCATGTCATTGGTTGTAAGTATGTATTGGTTGTAAGTATGTACATGTCATTGGTTGTAAGTATGTACCATGTCATTGGTTGTAAGTATGTACCATGTCATTGGTTGTAAGTATGTACCATGTCATTGGTTGTAGTATGTATGTACCATGTCATTGGTTGTAAGTATGTACCATGTCATTGGTTGTAAGTATGTACCATGTCATTGGTTGTAAGTATGTACCATGTCATTGGTTGTAAGTATGTACCATGTCATTGGTTGTAAGTATGTACCATGGTTGTAAGTATGTACCATGTCATTGGTTGTAAGTATGTACCATGTCATTGGTTGTAAGTATGTACCATGTTATTGGTTGTAAGTATGTACCATGTCATTGGTTGTAAGTATGTACCATGTCATTGGTTGTAAGTATGTACCATGTCATTGGTTGTAAGTATGTACCATGTCATTGGTGTAAGTATGTACCATGTCATTGGTTGTAAGTATGTACCATGTCATGGTTGTAAGTATGTACCATGTCATTGGTTGTAAGTATGTACCATGTCATTGGTTGTAAGTATGTACCATGTCATTGGTTGTAAGTATGTACCATGTCATTGGTTGTAAGTATGTACCATGTCATTGGTTGTAAGTATGTACCATGTCATTGGTTGTAAGTATGTACCATGTCATTGGTTGTAAGTATGTACCATGTCATTGGTTGTAAGTATGTACCATGTCATTGGTTGTAAGTATGTACCATGTCATGGTTTGTAAGTATGTACCCTGTCATGTACCATGTCATTGGTTGTAAGTATGTACCATGTCATTGGTTGTAAGTATGTACCATGTCATTGGTTGTAAAGTATGTACCATGTCATTGGTTGTAAGTATGTACCATGTCATTGTAAGTATGTACCATGTCATTGGTTGTAAGTATGTACCATGTCATTGGTTGTAAGTATGTACCATGTCATTGGTTGTAAGTATGCACCATGTCATTGGTTGTAAGTATGTACCATGTCATTGGTTGTAAGTATGTACCATGTCATTGGTTGTAAGTATGTACCATGTCATTGGTTGTATGTACCATGTCATTGGTTGTAAGTATGTACCATGTCATTGGTTGTAAGTATGTACCATGTCATTGGTTGTAAGTATGTACCATGTCATTGGTTGTAAGTATGTACCATGTCATTGGTTGTAAGTATGTACCATGTCATTGGTTGTAAGTATGTACCATGTCATTGGTTGTAAGTATGTACCATGTCATTGGTTGTAAGTATGTACCATGTCATTGGTTGTAAGTATGTACCATGTCATTGGTTGTAAGTATGTACCATGTCATTGGTTGTAAGTATGTACCATGTCATTGGTTGTAAGTATGTACCATGTCATTGGTTGTAAGTATGTACCATGTCATTGGTTGTAAGTATGTACCATGTCATTGGTTGTAAGTATGTACCATGTCATTGGTTGTAAGTATGTACCATGTCATTGGTTGTAAGTATGTAAGTATGTTGTACCATGTCCATGTCATTGTTGTAAGTATGTACCATGTCATTGGTTGTAAGTATGTACCATGTCCATGTCATTTGGTTGTAAGTATGTACCATGTCATTGGTTGTAAGTATGTACCATGTCATTGGTTGTAAGTATGTACCATGTCATTGGTTGTAAGTATGTACCATGTCATTGGTTGTAAGTATGTACATGTCATTGGTTGTAAGTATGTACCATGTCATTGGTTGTAAGTATGTACCATGTCATTGGTTGTAAGTATGTACCATGTCATTGGTTGTAAGTATGTACCATGTCATTGGTTGTAAGTATGTACCATGTCATTGGTTGTAAGTATGTACCATGTCATTGGTTGTAAGTATGTACCATGTCATTGGTTGTAAGTATGTACCATGTCATTGGTTGTAAGTATGTACCATGTCATTGGTTGTAAGTATGTACCATGTCATTGGTTGTAAGTATGTACCATGTCATTGTTGTAAGTATGTACCATGTCATTGGTTGTAAGTATGTACCATGTCATTGGTTGTAAGTATGTACCATGTCATTGGTTGTAAGTATGTACCATGTCATTGGTTGTAAGTATGTACCATTGGTTGTAAGTATGTACCATGTCATTGGTTGTAAGTATGTACCATGTCATGTCATGGTTGTAAGTATGTACCATGTCATTGGTTGTAAGTATGTACCATGTCATTGGTTGTAAGTATGTACCATGTCATTGGTTGTAAGTATGTACCATGTCATTGGTTGTAAGTATGTACCATGTCATTGGTTGTAAGTATGTACCATGTCATTGGTTGTAAGTATGTACCATGTCATTGGTTGTAAGTATGTACCATGTCATTGGTTGTAAGTATGTACCATGTCATTGGTTGTAAGTATGTACCATGTCATTGGTTGTAAGTATGTACCATGTCATTGGTTGTAAGTATGTACCATGTCATTGGTTGTAAGTATGTACCATGTCATTGGTTGTAAGTATGTACCATGTCATTGGTTGTAAGTATGTACCATGTCATTGGTTGTAAGTATGTACCATCATTGTCATTATGTACCATTGTAAGTATGTACCATGTCATTGGTTGTAAGTATGTACCATGTCATTGGTTGTAAGTATGTACCATGTCATTGGTTGTAAGTATGTACCATGTCATTGGTTGTAAGTATGTACCATGTCATTGGTTGTAAGTATGTACCATGTCATTGGTTGTAAGTATGTACCATGTCATTGTAAGTTGTACCATGTATGTACCATGTCATTGGTTGTAAGTATGTACCATGTCATTGGTTGTAAGTATGTACCATGTCATTGGTTGTAAGTATGTACCATGTCATTGGTTGTAAGTATGTACCATGTCATTGGTTGTAAGTATGTACCATGTCATTGGTTGTAAGTATGTACCATGTCATTGGTTGTAAGTATGTACCATGTCATTGGTTGTAAGTATGTACCATGTCATTGGTTGTAAGTATGTACCATGTCATTGGTTGTAAGTATGTACCATGTCATTGGTTGTAAGTATGTACCATGTCATTGGTTGTAAGTATGTACCATGTCATTGGTTGTAAGTATGTACCATGTCATTGGTTGTAAGTATGTACCATGTCATTGGTTGTAAGTATGTACCATGTCATTGGTTGTAAGTATGTACCATGTCATTGGTTGTAAGTATGTACCATGTCATTGGTTGTAAGTATGTACCATGTCATTGGTTGTAAGTATGTACCATGTCATTGGTTGTAAGTATGTACCATGTCATTGGTTGTAAGTATGTACCATGTCATTGGTTGTAAGTATGTACCATGTCATTGGTTGTAAGTATGTACCATGTCATTGGTTGTAAGTATGTACCATGTCATTGGTTGTAAGTATGTACCATGTCATTGGTTGTAACCATGTATGTACCCATGTCATTGGTTGTAAGTATGTACCATGTCATTGGTTGTAAGTATGTACCATGTCATTGGTTGTAAGTATGTACCATGTCATTGGTTGTAAGTATGTACCATGTCATTGGTTGTAAGTAAGTATGTACCATGTCATTGGTTGTAAAGTATGTACCATGTCATTGGTTGTAAGTATGTACCATGTCATTGGTTGTAATGTATGGTTGTACCATGTCATTGGTTGTAAGTATGTACCATGGTCATCATGGTTGTAAGTATGTACCATGTCATTGGTTGTAAGTATGTACCATGTCATGGTCATTGGTTGTAAGTATGTACCATGTCATTGGTTGTAAGTATGTACCATGTCATTGGTTGTAAGTATGTACCATGTCATTGGTTGTAAGTATGTACCATGTCATTGGTTGTAAGTATGTACCATGTCATTGGTTGTAAGTATGTACCATGTCATTGGTTGTAAGTATGTACCATGTCATTGGTTGTAAGTATGTACCATGTCATTGGTTGTAAGTATGTACCATGTCATTGGTTGTAAGTATGTACCATGTCATTGGTTGTAAGTATGTACCATGTCATTGGTTGTAAGTATGTACCATGTCATGTCATTGGTTGTAAGTATGTACCATGTCATTGGTTGTAAGTATGTACCATGTCATTGGTTGTAAGTATGTACCATGTCATTGGTAAGTATGTACCATGTCATTGGTTGTAAGTATGTACCATGTCATTGGTTGTAAGTATGTACCATGTCATTGGTTGTAAGTATGTACCATGTTATTGGTTGTAAGTATGTACCATGTCATTGGTTGTAAGTATGTACCATGTCATTGGTTGTAAGTATGTACCATGTCATTGGTTGTAAGTATGTACCATGTTATTGGTTGTAAGTATGTACCATGTTATTGGTTGTAAGTATGTACCATGCCATTGGTCGTAAGTATGTACCATGTTATTGGTTGTAAGTATGTACCATGTCATTGGTTGTAAGTATGTACCATGTCATTGGTTGTAAGTATGTACCATGTCATTTTTTTTAAAAGATTATACTTTATGATGTCTGTGGCTTAGGCATTACAAGTCCGACTAGTAATTTCAATGTACCGCGATCGAAACCCACTGCTGGCTACGTGGATTTGTATCATGGTATGGGGCGTGGCAGGTCGACCCAGCCTAAAATGTGTACCAGAATACATGTCCTGGGGAAGTAAAGACTGCCGGTGTAATGCTGACCACATTACCCACCTAGTGCCGATTGGTCTGTAAAAATATGGGTGCTCTTTCCATATGAACAATGCGCCTAAACGCGTGAAAAAGGATCTTTACTTTTACATATTATTATATTTTATGACAAGCGGTGAGGACAAATGTTACAGGAACCATCTTAGAGTACAAACGATCCAGAACTGGAAACATACTAACATTCGTAAGGAGATGAATTTCGATGAGGACTGACCCCATGTGGGCTTTGGGGCCCTGTTATAGTGACAACAAGAGTAGACACACTGCCTACCCTAAAGCACGTCGTAAGAGTTAACTAATTGGGAGCTTTTATCGAAGCCGGAGTGCATCTGCCTGAGGCAAGGAACCAGCAGTCTGCATACAAATGAGTTCGATATGTAAAACGGATGCACGCGCAACCGTTAGGTTCTGGAACTGGAAGAAGAAGAAAAAGAAGAAGAAGAAGAAGAAGAAGTAGAAGCAGAAGAAGAAGAAGAAGAAGAAGAAGAAGAAGAAGAAAAAGAAGAAGACTGAACTAACCAGTATCGTTTGCTCGTTTACTGATCTATTTCAGCTATATGAATTTTCAATATAGTTAGTGGAAGACAAAGACCGGGAGGTTGGGGGGGTGTAGGGGTACGGTTCTGAGAAGAAAAATCAGGGGATGATAAGCATGACTATGGACACTGGATTTAGGTGTCGTACTGGCTATAACAGTTTCGAAGGTTTTACAATAGAAATGAAAAAAAAAAAAAAAGAAAGAAAAAATTAAGCAAACGAACAAAACACGACATCTTCTATGCTAGCGGTTCTCAACCTGTGGGTCGCGACTTCTTTGGAGGCTAAACAACCATTAGGTAGGTAGGTAAGTTGCACCCCACCGGGACATCACACAAGCGATAAAAACCCGGTGACATAAAGTGCCACCATTTGGATGAGGATCACCCGTGAAGAGGTCCCGGAAGCCCTGTTACGCCTTTATGCCATATTCAAGGCTCAGCTATAGGGCTCCCGGCAATAGCCAGGATGGGGCTTAAAAATAACTAAACATTGCATCCCACTAGGTAATGATGTAGATTACCTACCATTTCAACAGCGGTCGCCTTAGTCTATCGGTAAACACTGAAGTTATAAAGTAGCAACTAAAATAATTGTGTGTTTAAGAGTCACCACAGCATGAGAAGCTTTATTAGAGCGTCGCGACACTAGAAAGCTTGAAAGCCACTGTTCTATGCACGCCAAGATAGCAAATGAAAAGTTTTTGTTGGTTTAACGGCTTGATCTCCAGCAAGACACAGTTAATAGTTTCACATTCTAGATTAAATCTACCAGAATTTTTGAAATTAATCGAAATATAAACTGCTATGCCTGTCTCTAATTTTCCTATTGCATCTTTGCGAATTACTGTAAATCCACCAAAAACTGGATGGATGGATGGATGGATGGATGGATGGATGGATAGATAGATAGATAGATAGATAGATAGATAGATAGATAGATAGATAGATAGATAGATAGATAGATAGATAGATAGATGATAGATAGATAGATAGATAGATAGATAGATAGATAGATAGATAGATAGATAGATAGATAGATAGATAGATAGATAGATAGATAGATAGATATTAGATAGATTAGACAGACAGACAGGGCAGACAGACAGACAGACAGACAGACAGACAGACAGACAGACAGACAGACAGACAGACAGACAGACAGACAGGGCAGACAGACAGAAGACAGACAGACAGACAGGACAGACAGACAGACAGGGCAGAAAAGACAGACAGACAGACAGACAGACAGACAGACAGACAGACAGACAGACAGACAGGGCAGACAGACAGGGCAGACAGACAGACAGACAGAAGACAGACAGACAGAAAAAGACAGACAGACAGACAGACAGATAGATAGATAGATAGATAGATAGATAGATAGATAGATAGAAAGATAGATAGATGGGATAGATAGATAATATAGATAGGAAATGGGATAGATAGATAGATAGATAGAAGATAGATAGATAGTTTAGAAAAGATAGATAATAGATAGATGTTTAGTTTTAAATAGTTAGATAGATAGAAAAGATTGGGATAGATAGATAGATAGTAGATAGATAGAAAACCGCATGCAGATCGATGGGATGAGGGGGCGTTCAGGCAGATCTCAATTTTAAAAGGGACATGCACCAGAAACAAAGAGCTTTTCTCAACGCCCGGGTTTGGGGGATATTTACAAACAAACCCCTGAAACGCCACACTCGGGCCCTCGGGAAAAAGACCAAAGTCCGGATGGGGGACGAAAAAACCAGAGTTTCCCCCTTCGACGTCATCTAAAGTCTACATCGGTGAAGAAAAGGAAAAAGAAGGCCGATGGCCTTTAGGGGTCTTCTTATTGCCAAACCCGATAAAATTCTGGAAACGAAGGTTGTATCAGCAAACCGTTTTTGGAAAGTTTTGGGGGCCGCGTGGGTTTTAAAAAGGGGCTTGGTTTAGCACCCGGGGGGTCCCAAAGGTTTTGCCCAAATAGGGGGGGAAAAGGCTGGGCAGAAGCCGCGGGGGGGCCAAGGTTGTACCCGCACCAGGGGGGAAATTTTTTTGGATCAGCAAACGGGGGGCCAAGGGTTTGGTCAGCGGGACGCGGGGGGCCAAAAGGTTGTATCAGCAGACGGTCCCCAAGTTTTTGGGGCCAGCAGCCGGGTTGCCGAGGCTGGGGCCAGACCGGGGGTGCCGGGCTGGGGCCCCGAAAGACCGGGGTGCCGGGGCTGGGGCCCCGCCGGGAAAAATACTTTTGGCCCGACCCCGGGAAAGCCCGGTTTTGGGGCCCTACGGGTTTGGGGGACCCCAGGCTGGGGCCCTGCGCGGAGAGCCCGGGTTGCCCCGTACCCGGGGTTGCCGAGGTGTGGCCCGCACCCCAGGGGGCCAAAGGCTGTGCCCGCAGCAGAATCCCAAAGGGCCCGTGGCCCGCACCGGGGACCGAGGCTGTGGGCCCCAGCAGAATGCCAAGGTGGGGCCCCCAGCAGAAGTCCCAAAGGGCTGTGGCCCCCCAGCCCGGGGCCCCCGAGGCTTTTTCCCCGCACCCGGGGAGCCGATGCTGGGGCCCCGCAGGTGGGGGAGCCCAGGCTGGGGGCCCCCTTTACCCGGGGGTCCCGGGACTGGGCCTGCACCCGGGAGGGCTCAGGCTGTAGCCCGCACCCGGGTTGCTTGGGCTGTAGCCCGCAGCCGGGTTGCCAAGGCTGGGCCCGCAGGGGGGTCCCCAAGGCGTGGCCCGCAGCCGGGGGCCCATACAGTGGCCCAGCCGGGTGCTTAGGCTGTGGGCCCGCCCCCGGGGTTTTTGCCGGCGGTGTGGCCCGCAGATGGGTGCCGGGGGCTGTGGCCCCCGCAGAGGGTTTTTGCCGGGGTTGTGGCCCGCCCCGGGGGTTTGCTGGGGGTTGTGGCCAGCACCCGGCGACCCAAGGGTTGGGGGGCCCACATTACAACAAAACGTCGTTCTGTTCCTTTTCATTGTCTCCCCTTGGGGAATCCTTTCCTAATTCCCGTTAAAAAAACATTTTTACACTTGTTTTTTCCGTCAAAAATTCGTGTTTTCTGTAAATTTAAGGGTTCATAAATGGTCTTCAAAATATCTCCCTTGTCCAGTACGATTGTTAAAAAATTTAAGAGCTTTACGAAACCCGGGTTAAACCTTTTGAAAATGAATAAAGGGCCAGTTTTCAATTAAGGGCGAAATTTAAATTTGAAGCTATAAATAGGGGTTTTTAAAAAATAATGTCGAGATGACATTTTTAAAACAAGCAAACTGAAAGAGTTTACCTAAATAAACCTTTTTGCGGGGCCAGCGGGAAAAACCAGTTTTTTAAATCAATTTTGAGTTCGAAACCCCGATGATAATTTTGATGATGATGATGATAAGCCCTAAAAAATCCCAAGGCCATATTTTTCCGATAATAAAGGACAATGTACATTTTTTTAAAAAAGTAAAGGGAAACCTTTTCATCCCTTCCCGGGGGGCTTTTGGACATACGGGGCTAGACCAAATTTTTTATGGGCCGATCGACATTTGGGGGGTTGTTTTTCACCTCACTCCGGGCCTCTTTATTTCCCCCGGGGACCCGCCTGGAAACCTATTCAAAGCGGGGTCAACCTGGGAAGAAAAAAGTCCTTTCTGACAAAAGTGCTCCGTCAAACCCCCCGGCTTTAAAAAAATGTATAATCACTTTTAAAAAAAAAATGATGATGAATTCAAAGAGGATAAATAAAGTTAAAAAATGGTAAAAACGATAATAAAAAGGGGAAATAAATAATAGTTTTAAAAAGGGGGTAAGGTGATGAATAAACTATTTATGTTTTACATTCAGACAGGGGCCTTAAATTTTATTTTCTCTCTTTATTCAGGAAATTAGAAACCCGGTTTTTTTTGTGGTTAGTGCCCTTTTTCGAGGATGGTCTTTTTCAAAAATTATTTTATTTTCTCACTCAAGTTTTATTATTTATTTTTTCTTAATAATCTGTTTTCCCGGAAATGTTAGCGGGGGGATGAGGGGGATAACCGGATTCCTTTGGGGGAATTACGATTAAAAATAATATGTGTGCCAAAAAAAAAAAATTTTTTCAAAAAGTTTTTTTAAATTTTTCTTTTTTAACCAAGGGAAACTATTTTTTTCGCACACAAATTTTTCCCAAACCCGCTTTATTTTTTAATTTTATTTTGCTTCATTAACCTAGTCATCTCCTTGTGAGATGCAATTTTTTCGTTTTTTTGAAGCCCCCCCCGACCTTGCTAGGCCCGGCCAAAAAAATACGGTCTAATGGTTGAACGGGGGTTTTTTTTAGAACCCCCCCAAAGGGGTGATCCAAATTTCCCACATGGGGGCACTTTGTGCATCAGATTTTTATCGCTTGTTTGATGCCCTGGGGGGGTAAAATTTAATACTACTACTACAAATTTTGCGCCGTTGGCTAAGGCTTGCAGTCGCCCTCGTGAGCCAGCATACCGCGATGAAAACCACTGCGGGCTGCTGGATTTTTGCGTGGTATGGGACTTCGCAGGTCGACACATCCAAAAAATGGGTCCAGGATGGGTTTTTTCGGGGAAAAGAAAAGTCAGGCCGGCGTAAGGGCTGCCCAACTTTTCCCCACAGAGTGCGGTTTGGTCTGTAAAAAAAATGGGACACTCTCCCCATTTTAACCCAAATGCCCAAAAGGCTTTAAAAGGGTTTTTTAATTTTTTTTTTTTTTACTACAATTTTCATTTAATTATAATGCATGGTGTCCCAAAGCGGTTTATAAAAATGTTTAGACAGGGTCAAAAAAAACCCGGGGAAGGTGGGGGGGGGTCCCGAGTGCGCCACGGTTTTGGAAGGGGGCGTAAATCAATTCTAAAAAACTGGGGGGGCATTTGTATTTGCAAAAAATTCCTAAAAATAATTTTATTAATTTTAAGCGAGTGGAAGACCTCGGAAAAAATAAAGGATCCCAAGAACACCAAACCAGAAATGAAAATCAGTTTAAACAGTGCTTTTGACAGGTCAAAACAAAACATTCATCTCCCCCCAACACTGTACGTGGGGCAAACATTTACTACCCAAGGTTTTTTTAGCAGCCCCAAACAAAGTAAAAATATATCACCACATCTTTTTTATTTTCTAAAACACTTATCAAAAATTTGATAAACTTTGCTGTTTTTGGGTTGGGACAGAACAATTTTGCGCACTGGATATTTGGGGGCTAGCCTCAAAGTGACAGATTTCTGTTGTATGCAGTCTTAAAGGGAAAAACCCCTCCTCCCAAATTGCCCAGGGTTATGTTTTTGCCCCGGGGCTTTACAAAAAAAAACTCAGTCGAAAAAACCCCACTAGTGGGTTTCTACAGGAAAGAAAGGGAGAGGCGAACGACAACAAAAAGCACTAAATGGCAGG
>CAJHNH020005902.1:65000-76402 GCA_905116865.2 Candidula unifasciata | reverse complement strand
TAGTAACATCTAATCTTCCGCATCAATTTTCCTTGTTTGTAGTCGTATGTCATCGTGTTGACCTCGCCCTATTTCAGTGGTTACGGGTGCATTTTCAGTGGAGGATCTTGAATGTGTGGTCTACCTGGGTGTCCCTGAGTAGAGCCGGGGTGGAGGAGGACGTGTGGTCTGTAAGAGTATGGGGCGATGTGGGGTGCCAGGTAATCCCGTAGACAGGGGGTGCGTAAGAGTAGGTGCAGGGTAGTGGGATGGTGGGGGAGGGTGCGCTTCACTCCTAAAAATCGCTCTTCTTGTGAGAAAACCGTAATAACACAATAATAAAGATAAATTCTAGCCAATGGGGTATGTAAAGCCAATCGAGTTGTCTCAAATTAGGTAGCTGTGGTTTAATATAGAACTAGAAGAAGCACACAGTGGATTATCATCCGGGGTGTTACAGTAGGCCATGTGTGATCCACATATACGAGTAATAAAAGTTTGTTATATTTGTTGTTAGCAGACAACCGCGGAAGATATTTTGCCAAGCCTTTAACATTGTCAACTGCAAAACAGACGAGAAGAATTCAGAAAGTGATGCCTCTTATTCCTACACCCCTCCCCCTCCCCTATCAGTAATGAAGATAGAAACACTTCAAACACCACAAAATTCTCAAAAGTGAACAGCTGCATCAATCCGTTCAAGTAACAATAATAAAAATGGCAACCGTCAGTCCCTGGGGGAGGGGGGGGGTTGGCCTTGGAGATGTTCTCCTGGCTTTGGCAACAGCATCTGCTGTGACTGTAAAGTCCAACGTGGGAGTGGCAGTCTCTGCCCCCCGCCCCCACAAATACACGCACGCACGCACACGTAACACACACACACACAAAAGATACTCCCTCGCTAGGAGGCTGATTTTCTCCCGGCGTCCCCTCTCTAAAGCTCGATGCGTTTTGTTTCTTTCAAAATACGACAATCCATCTTTCACTTTTTGTCGCCATGGTAGTCGATCTGCAGCTGATTTTTGCCAAGTCTCTACGCCTATGTTGGTATCTATCAGGTCCCGTTTGCATATGTCTTTACAGCGTTGCTTTTTGGCCTTTCTGTAGGTCTATTCCCTGTTTCCAGTTCATCATACCGGAGGTCCAAAGGAATACGACCATCCTTCATGCGGCTGAAATGTCCCAATCAACGCAGGCGTCTTTGCTTCAGTAGACAGTACATTTATGATATTTTTGTTTTTGTGAGTACACATTCGTTGGAGACAAAGTCTTGCCATAATATATCAAGGATGCGCCCCATACAGCGCATGTGTAAGGTATTCAGTCTCTTTTCTGGAGGAGAATATAGAGTCCAGGATTCGCTAACGTACAGTAGCGTGCTCAAGACACGAGACATACATTTTCATTTTCGTTTGTGCAGACTCTCTAAGTGAGATTTGAAAACATTGCAGTTGCCTTTCCAATATAACTGTTTATCTCTGCATCTTGGGAATGATCACCTCAGATTCGTGAACCTAGGCACACAACCTCATGTACAGCCAACAGCTGATGGTCACAAACACTAATGGTTGGCTGTCATTACTGAATGTCCTAGAAGAAGCAGGACGATTAAAAACAATATGAGGTGATGACTGGAATAGCTAACTTAAAAAGACTTTAAGAATAGCAAGATAAAGGGGCTACTGCCAGGAAACATCACTTTGCAGGAGGGCATAGAGTAGTAAGTGAACAGAGAGCTGGATTCGTTGGTCGCTACATGCCCATAAATATACTGAGACGCTATAGTAAAGTAAAGGACCCATTTCCATGCCTTCAGGCGTATTGGACACATAGGGCTAAACCTTTATTTTATAGACTAATCAGCATTTGGTGGGTGATGTGATCAGCATCACACCGACCGCCTTTACTTCACAGGAATCACCTGCTACCCACTCAAGGCTGGGTCGACCTGGGAGCCAAGATCATTCTTGAAAAAAGTCTGCCTTTTTCAGGACTTGAACTCACGACGTTCCGATCAGCAGGCGAACGTCTAGCCGCTACACTACGGCGACACTCGAGGAGCTATATACTACTGATAAGAAGTTTTGAAGTGCTGTAAGAATGATATGTTTTTCTGTTAGTATTTCAGTTACATATGCATGTGGTATTTTTTTAATACTTTAATAACATACATGAGTAAAATTTATATGCATACAGCCGAAGAAAGGGATTACCAGGTAAAACTTACCATCACTGCTTGCCGTAGATACCCCACTGGCTGAGTATCCATCCTTGACCGATTCACATTTCGAGGAGACTGAGTCCATGCGAGCTTGGTGGTAGTCATTGAAGACGTCATCTTTCTCCCTGGCAGCTAGAGCCATCAGCCCCATCGCTGAAGGGTGAGGCAGGGGTTCGGGCTCCGCTTTTGAGTGCCGCCAGTGTTTAGGGTTTAGAGCACGGCTGAAGCGAAGTACTTTGTCCATTTTGGTACTTTTCTGCTTTCTGTCAATTACTCTGTTGAATATGTTGCAATGTGAGCAGATAATGAAGCATAGAAAACGTCTGCATTTCTAACAACAAAACATAAATAAAAACCTCAATAAATAAAAGCACTCTTAAGCAAGTAAGCGTCCTTTTCATGCCATTGGAGCACCGGGGCATGTGGTATTGGACACATATATCTTTAGGCAGACAGACATTAGATGGAATTTGCAGTTAATATCTAGTCAGCCTCCGATACTTGCAATGTAATGGGTCCATTAAAAAAAAAAACTCGACATGAAGACATCCATGATGAATATGGAGGTTGAGGCGATAACTGCAGCGTTCGGGTGCAGCGGAGAGTGTCTGCGAGCTCTGGAAACCACTTGAGACTTGGGAAAAAGCAAGGCGAGTAGTTAACCGGATGGTAACGGGTATCACCAGTATGGACGCTATTCGCTAGCTATTGAGGATGGAGACGTAGCTATGGTGGGCTCTTCCTGAATGCTGTAATGACGAATCTTTACCAAGATGAATCGAGATTTTTTTTAACCCACCTAGACTAGATTCGAAACCAAGACTTTTGGCCCGACAGGCAAGCCAGCAAGTGACTTCTTATCATGATACAGCCATAACAGCTGACACAAGAAGTTTTGTAGGAATCGAACAAGAATCAGACCATATACAAAAGTAGTCCACTGCAAGATGAGAACAATAGCATATTCACCAATTTAAAAAAAACACCATTGCAAAAACGTTCAATTATTATCACCATTTTTGTGGTGGAAATGGTGGGGGGGGGGGGGGGGAAAGACTATTTTAGGGGGGGGGGGGAGGGGGGGAAGAATAAGAGAGAATAAATTATGTGCATGATTTCTACAATCTTGACTTTTACATTGATTTATACTAAAGGTTTTTGCTTTTTTTTTAAAATTAACTTTTAAAGTGTTGAAATAGAACTTGATTACTATTATGTTTTACGATGCCGTACGGACGAGGCGAGCAGACACCGCCGTACGTACGACGCCGCACAGACAATGCTGAACGGACGCCGCCACACGGTCGACGCCAGACAGACGCCGCCGGACGGACGCCGCCGTACGGACGCCGCCGGACGCATTTGCAGGATAAACGAAGCCGTACGTACGACGCCGCACAGACGATGCTGAACGGACGCCGCCGGACAGACGCAGCCAGACAGACGCCTCCGGACGGATGCCGCCGAACGGACGTCGCCGGACGGATGACGCCGCACGGACGACGCCGGACGGACGCCGCCCCACGGACGACGCCGCACAGACGATGCTGAACGGACGCCGCCGCACGGTCGACGCCGGACGGACGCCGCCGCACGGACGCCGCCGGACGGACGCCGCCTGACGCACGCCGCCGTACGGACGTCGTCGGTCGGACGCCGATTTACACAGACGATGCTGAACGGACGCCGCTGCACGGTCGACGACGGACGGACGCCGCCGCACGGACGCCGCCGGACAAACGCCGCCGAACGGACGTCGAAGGACGGACAACGCCGGACGGACTTGCAGGACAGACGACGCCAGGCGGACGACGCAGCACCGACCTGCACGAGAGACGACGCCAGACGGACGACGCCGGACGGACGACGCCGGATGGACGACGCCGCACGGACGACGCCGCACGGACGAAGCCGTACGGACGAAAACGAACAGACGCCGCCGTACGTACGACGCCGCACAGACGATGCTGAACGGACGCCGCCGCACGGTCGACACTGGACGGACGCCACCGGACGGACGCCGCCGGACGGATGCCTCCGGACGGACAACGCTGGACGGACTTGCAGGACAGACGACGCCAGACAGACGACGCAACACCGACTTGCAGGGGAAACGACGCCAGACAGACGACGCCGGACGGACGACGCCGGACGAACGACGCCGCACGGACGACGCCGCACCGACTTGCAGGAGAGACGACGCCAGACGGACGACGCCGGACAGACGACGCCGGTCGGACGACGCCACACAGACGACGACGCACGGACGACGCCGGACGGACGACGCCCGACGGACGACGCCGCACAGACGACGCCGTACGAACGACGCCGAACGGACGCCGCCGTACGTACGACGCCGCACAGACGATGCTGAACGGACGCCGCCGCACGGTCGACAACGGACGGACGCCGCCGTACGGACGCCGCCAGACGGACGCCGCCAGACGAACGCCTCCGGACGGACGCCTCCGAAGGGGCGCCGCCGAACGGACGTCGCCGAACGGACAACGCCGGACGGACTTGCAGGACAGACGACGCCAGACGGACGACGCCGCCGGACGGATTTCCAGGATAAACGACGCCGTACGTACGACGCCGCACAGACGATGCTGAACGGACGCCGCCGGACAGACGCAGCCAGACAGACGCCTCCGGACGGGTGCCGCCGAACGGACGTCGCCGGACGGATGACGTCGCACGGACGACGCCAGACGGACGCCGCCCCACGGACGCTAGACGGACGACGCAGCACCGACTTGCAGGAGAGACGACGCCAGACGGACGACGCCGGACGGAAGACGCCGGACGGACGACGCCGCATGAAGGACGCCGCACGGACGACGCCGCACGGACGACGCCGCACGGACGACGCCGTACGGACGACGCCGAACGGACGCCGCCGTACGTACGACGCCGCACAGACGATGCCGGACGGACGCCGCCGGACGAACGCCGCCGGACGGACGCTTCCGGACGGACGCCTCCGGACGGACGCCGCCGAACGAACGTCGCCGGACGGACAACGCCGGACGGACTTGCAGGACAGACGACGCCAGGCGAACGACGCAGCACCGACTTGCACGAGAGACGACGCCAGACGGACGACGCCGGACGGACGACGCCGGACGGTCGACGCCGGACGGACGCCGCCGCACGGACGCTGCCGAACGGACGCCGCCTGACGCACGCCGCCGTACGTACGACGCCGCACAGACGATGCTGAACGGACGCCGCCGCACGGTCGACGCCGGACGGACGTTGCCGGACGGACGCTGCCGTGCGGACGCCCCCGGACGGACGCCTCCAGACGGACGCCTCCGGACGGACGCCGCCGAACGGACGTCGCCGGACGGACAACGCCGGACGGACTTGCAGGATAGACGACGCCAGACGGACGACGCAGCACCGACTTGCAGGAGAGACGACGCAGGACGGACGACGCCGCACGGACGACGCCGCACGGACGACGCCGCACGGACGACGCCGTACGGACGACGCCGAACGGACGCCGCCGTACGTACGACGTCGCACATACGACGCCGGACGGACGCCGCCGGACGGACGCCGCCGGACGGATGCCGCCGGACGGACGCTTCCGGACGGACGCCTCCGGACGGACGCCGCCGAACGGACGTCGCCGGACGGACAACGCCGGACGGACATGCAGGATAGACGACGCCAGACGGACGACGCAGCACCGACTTGCAGGAGAGACGACGCCAGACGGACGACGCCGGACGGACGACGCCAGACGGACGACGCCGCACAGACGACGCCGCACAAGCGACGCCGCACGGACGACGCCGGACGGACGACGCCGCACGAACGACGCCGCACGGACGACGCCGCACGGACGACGCCGCACGGACGACGCCGAACGGACGCCGCCGTACATACGACGCCGCACAGACGATGCTGAACGGACGCCGCCGCACGGTCGACGCCGGACGGACGCCGCCGGACAGACGCCGCCGTACGGACGCCGCCGGCCGGACGCCGCCGAACGGACGCCACCGGACGGACGCCTCCGGACGCCTCCGGACGGACGCCGCCGAACGGACGTCGCCGGACGGACAACGCCGGACAGACTTGCAGGATAGACGACGCCAGACGGACGACGCAGCACCGACTTGCAGGAGAGACGACGCCAGACGGACGACGCCGGACGGACGACGCCGGACGGACGACGCCGCACGAAGGACGCCGCACGGACGACGCCGCACAGACGACGCCGTACGGACGACGCTGAACGGACGCCGCCGTACGTACGACGCCGCACAGACGATACTGAACGGATGCCGCCGCACGGTCGACGCCGGACGGACGCCGCCGTACGGACGCCCCTGGACGGACGCCGCCGGACGGACGCCTCCGGACGGACGCCTCCGGACGGACGCCGCCGAACGGACGTCGCCGGACGGACAACGCCGGACGGACTTGCAGGACAGACGACGCCAGACGGACGACGCAGCACCGACTTGCAGGAGAGACGATGCCAGACGGACGACGCCGGACGGACGACGCCGGACGAACGACGCCGCACGGACGACGCCGCACGGACGACGCCGCACGGACGACGCCGTACGGACGACGCCGAACGGACGCCGCCGTACGTACGACGCCGCACAGACGATGCTGAACGGACGCCGCCGCACGGTCGACGCCGGACGGACGCCGCCGTACGGACGCCGCCGGACGGACGCCGCCGGACGGACGCCTCCGGACGGACGCCTCCGAACGGACGTCGCCGGACGGACAACGCCGGACGGACTTGCAGGACAGACGACGCCAGACGGACGACGCAGCACCGACTTGCAGGAGAGACGACGCCAGACGGACGACGCCGGACGGACGACGCCGGACGAACGACGCCGCACGGACGACGCCGCAGGGACGACGCCGCACGGACGACGCCGGACGGACGACGCCGCACGGACGACGCCGCACGGACGACGCCGTACGGACGACGCCGAACGGACGCCGCCGTACGTACGACGCCGCACAGACGATGCTGAACGGACGCCGCCGCACGGTCGACGCCGGACGGACGCCGCCGCACGGACGCCGCCGGACGGACGCCGCCGGACGGACGCCGCCGGACGGACGCCGCCGGACGGACGCCTCCGGACGGACGCCGTCGAACGGACGCCGCCGGACAATCCCTGCCGGACAGACCCTTCCAGACGGACGACGCCAGATGTACGACGCGGGTTGGACGACGCCAGACCTTCTTCTTCTTGTCTTGGGACTCTAAAGTGTCTTTTGCTGCTGAAGATTAGAACGGAACATGCATGTGAATGCCATGAGTGCTGTGATGGCAATTCTTGACTCAACATGTAGAGGAGGTCCAGACCCCACAAGCTACAGCAAGTCTTCTCAATAAGTGCATGGGCGCGGATGTCCAGGAAAGATCACACGCACGTTACCCAGAAATGTGAACTGATCATTTTCTTTTCAGTGGACAAAGTAACTTACAGTGCGTTTCAAAGCTAATGCAGTCACACTTTGACACATTGTTCCAAAAATCTTCCACGGATTAACACGAATTTGTGCATGTGGTCTATGATTACCAATTTCCCTGAGGTTTTAATGTACATCCGTTTTACAGATCTGGCTTGTTTGTTTGTAAAATGTTAGTTTCTTGCCTCTCATTTAGATATACTCCGATTTAAAAGGAAGCGCCCCTAGTTAGTCGCCTTTTACGACATGCTGTTTAAGAGGCATTGAGTCTATTTCTCCTACTCAGAAATTGTTTCCCTTTACCTGCGCGGGGGTCCTGAATAATTAAAGGATCGCTCAAATCGAAAATGATGGGCCACTTTGATAATTAAATGCATCTCCCAAATCAGCCATTTGTGAAAAGGTAAAGGTCAATGCTGGAGAAATGAACCAGCGTCATTGCACACGGTTACAAACCATAAGTGCTCTGCCACCAGTACGGACAGATGATAAGAAACTGTCCACCCATGTCGCCGGTTGCTCTGTTACTCGATTAATCCATTTACCCAAGAGTGTTAAGATGCTACTGATAAAAAAGCTAAGAGATGAATATGTAGGTTTTCGGTCAAACAGATCCTGTACTGACCAGATAGCCACTTTACGTATTATAATAGAGCAAAGCATTGAACTGAGCTCACCACTTTACATTGGATTTATAGAATACGAAAAAGCATTTGACAGCATCAATAGGGAAATTGATGGGGAACTATGGAATCCCACAGAAAATTATTAACTTACATATAAAGACATGAAAGGGAGGGAAAGCTAGCAGATACATTTGAAATAAAAACTGGTGTGCGACAGGGATGTCTTTTGTAGTCTCTCTTATTTTTACTGGCTATAGACTGGATTATGAAAACAGTAACTGCTAACACCAAGAACGGAATTCAGTGGACCACTACAAAACAGCTTGATGATCTCGACTTCGCTGATGCTATTTCCCTTCTGTCACTTTCGCGGAATCGGATGCAAGATAAATTAAATATACCTGATGCGAGATCACAGCAGCTTGGTCTAAAAATCCATAAAGGAAAGACAAAGATAATGAGAATAAATCAGGCAAATAGTAATAGGATTTCTCTTAATGGCACCCCACTCCCAGACGTGGAGTCGTACACCTATTTGGGCAGTAATGTAGATAAGGATGGAGAAACTGGTAAAGATATTAAAATAAGAATACAAAAGGCAAAAGGAGCTTTCATAGCACTAGGAAATTTGTGTAGGTCAAAGGAAATTAAAAGAAATACTAAACTAAAAATTTTTAATTCTAATGTCAAATCAGTAATTTTGTATGTGGCGGAAACATGGAGAACTAAGGCAAATACTAATAAATTACAGACATTCATTAACTGGTGCCTGTGCAGAATATAGGGAATTAAATGGTATGATAGAACTAAGGTAGAACTTTGGGAGAGAACTAAACAGGCTCCAGTGGACCAAGAGGTGAGGGAAGAGACGCTGGCGTTGGATAGGACACACACTGAGAAAACAGGAGAACAGCATAACTAGAATGTTTTTGCAATGGAGCCCACAGGTGCATAGGCATAAAGGAAGGCTAAAAAACTCATGGAGAAGAGAGCTGGAGTATGAAGTTAGAATGATGGGGAGGACATGGGGAGAGCTTCATGTAATGGCGAAATATAGAACGACTCTGCGTGAGTTAGTTGAGGGCCTTAGCTCCATTAGGGGATAGAAAGGCAGAAAAAGAAGTTAACTCAGGAATCCATTACCTAGAGTATATGGTAGTTATCTTATTGTTCTATTCTCATTATTCTAATGAATCTTTAGCATATGTGGTAGTCAGCTTGTTGTTCTATTCCCATTATAGCAGTGAATCTTAGCATATCTTGTCGTTATCTTGTTGCTCTATTCCTATTATACTAGAGAATCTTCCTGCATCTGTTGATTGTCAGTCGTCTGTGTGTGGTGGGGTGTGGGAAAGGGGGGGGGGGGCGAGCGCGCATGTATGTTTTTTTTTTTGACTGCGCCTCTGTTTTCCAGTACTCAGTGGCTGTTGGGTTGTTCTGTTGTGACTGTACATGTGTGTGAATCTTCATGCGTTTTGTGGTTTACGGGGCGGTCTATTTTGAGTCTACTTATAAATCTTGCTAGGCGTATCTGACTGAGTACGTACGCTGGTTTAGCTAAATGCTGACATTTCTAAATTACAGCTATGAAAAGGAGATTACCTACAATGGTCTCAAGGGCACAATAACGTAACGCTGGCACCGGCAAGGTTATACATGATTTATACCTCTCTCAGTGCGTGCCTGTTGATATCTAATAGGCAAAGAATTTATGGCTGGCTTAGCTTCTAAATGTTCCGTCCAGTATTTGTTTCAACAGGTGGATCGCATCCCCTTGGTGGGCAATGGAGAAGTCCAGGTGGGTCGCATCCCCTTGGTGGGCAATGGAGTAGTCCAGGTGGGTCGCATCCCCTTGCTGGGCAATGGAGAAGTCCAGGTGGGTCGCATCCCCTTGGTGGGCAATGGAGAAGTCCAGGTGGGTCGCATCCCCTTGGTGGGCAATGGAGAAGTCCAGGTGGATCGCATCCTCTTGGTGGGCAATGGAGAAGTCCAGGTGGGTCGCATCCCCTTGGTGGGCAATGGAGAAGTCCAGGTGGGTCGCATCCCCTTGGTGGGCAATGGAGAAGTCCAGGTGGGTCGCATCCCCTTGGTGGGCAATGGAGAAGTCCAGGTGGGTCGCATCCCCTTGGTGGGCAATGGAGAAGTCCAGGTGGGTCGCACCCCCTTGGTGGGCAATGGAGAAGTCCAGGTGGGTCGCATCCCCTTGGTGGGCAATGGAGAAGTCCAGGTGGGTCGCATCCCCTTGGTGGGCAATGGAGAAGTCCAGGTGGGTCGCATCCCCTTGGTGGGCAATGGAGAAGTCCAGGTGGGTCGCCAGGATGTTCTGCATTATCATGTAACGAGATATGATGAGTAGTTATGTTTTACCATAATTGTAGTCTGTAGAATTACCACCCCAAGGATGAGTAGTTATGTTTTACCAGAATTGTAGTCTGTAGAATTACCACCCCAAGGATGAGAATCAAACAGGTATACATCTCGAAAACCCCGCTCACCTGTATAAAACAGGGGGAGGGAGAGGGGGTGTAATTTCTTTTGTTAACTGTCAGAATAGCCAGAATAAAAAGCACCTAACAACACCTTTTATCCTTCTTTATTAGTAAAATTCAGGAGGTCAGTGACATAAAATATGCGGAGTACTAGTGCTTTAAGTTTTAAAGAAACAAATACAACCAAATATGTTGATATTTCAAAATGTGTGTTAAAAAAAAAAAAAAGAGTAAGGTAGCCGTGTTAGGCATTTCATCAAGACCTTTATAAAGCTTGGTTTTACTGTAGCTTCCGGCAGCAAGCATTCGTCACGGCCTTTATGTGTAGTAAATTTATAATTTATGCCAAATGAGACTAAGCAACTTTTAAAACGCGCTCATCATTTGCATTCAAAGCCTAGACATTCAAACTAGACCTCCTCCCTCCCCCACCCCCCCCCCTCCCCCGTTTAAAAATGACACGACAAGTCGAAAAGTAAGAGAAGCCAAATGAAAGAGATGTACAGTGACATGTGGTTGCTTTGAGTTGTCTATTTAATCCCTCTGCCAACAGGCTCAGAAGGGGCGCTGGAGGGACAGATGGGCGCTTGTTATTGATGAGTAAAACCTTGTGTAGACAAGACTCGA
>CAJHNH020005902.1:57500-60000 GCA_905116865.2 Candidula unifasciata | reverse complement strand
TATACAGTCACAGCCCTATACAACTGTGTGAATGTCTTTTCTGGTCTCTGTGTAGTAGTAATTAAGTGAGCTTGTCACGCTACAATATCACACATATAAATTAAGTCAACTTTAGATGCCTTGGTAGATCGTTAGATGATTCGATAGAATTCGATAGATGAATTCATCGATTGCACAAGTTCTAAGTGTAGCTGTGGTCGTCTACGTATAGTTGCAATTCTATAGAATCGTCACACTACAAGCTGTGGTGACAGGTGAACTTATCGGATGATTCAAAGGCTGCAACAGCTTGTTTGAAGATTTGATATAATTCAATAGATGAATTCATCGAATGCACTAGTTCCTAGCAAATATTCTTGTCTATCTGTTATAGTGATTAAATAGACTTTTCGCACTGATTATCTCACTAACAGATGAATTCATTCCCATTTGATTTAATAACCTGTTAGATCATTCACCAGATACTTAGACGATTCGATGGATCGATAATACGACAGAATTCCTCCAATGCATTTGTTCCTATTACGTTGCTATGCCTACGTGTAAGAATAGTTCACGGAATTGCTACACAACACCTTACTGATAGAGAAATTCAACGTGCACAGATTCCAAAACAAGCTTTGTGGTTATTGCTCCGTCGCCCAGCACAAAGACAACCGAGCTGAAAGTCCGTGCAACCTCCACTGGAAATATGTGAAAACTAAACCGTGCCAAGAAATGCAAAACCTACCCGGTTTGTCTCCCGACAATGACACTTGTGACTTTATTACGACAGTCATAGATCTAACAGCCAGACATTGCAGCCTTGTTGAAGGGCAGGTGTCTTGTTACCTGTTACGCCACCAGTAAAAGAAGTAGCAGCCTTTGTGTCAGTGTGTTTTGTATGTAACAAAAAGTAACAACTCAAAGTTTTACAAACGTGAAGTTGTTAAACGTAAGTTTGTTTAAAGGAGTAAAGCTGTAAAGAATTTGTTCCTTTTTTTTAAAAATGTTGCTGCAGGTAAAATGAAATGAACAAACTAATCCGGTGTACGAGACAGTAACTCACGTCATGTAGTTATTTGTGTGCAATTCATTTCCTACTTAGTTCAGACAATACAATAGACTTATTCGGAACAAAGTCAGCCGAAAACTGATGGCCCAGTGATGGCCGGTGGCTGAGACTAGTGATGATGATGATGATGATGATGATGATGATGATGATGATGGACATGACAAAAATATTGACCATATGTCCTAAAGAAGGACTACTTTATAGTTAACTTTCTTGCAAGTACATCGTAAGGGTTTGTCAGTCTATATATGAACTGTAATACGAATAGCAAAAGTTATGATTATTCCAAAAGGAAACCATGTTTTATGCTAGCAGCGGAGGTTTATTATGCTATCGACGTGTGATTCCAGGATACACGGACAACAAAACGTCAAATAATGCAGTTTTAAATAAACGTTTTTGTTATGTCATAAGAAGGAGCAAATTGGAGTGTCTAGTGACTGTTGGGCAGTTGGAGAGGGAACGATGCGAAGAGATACCGAGGAGAAGATGCTGGAAAGTCTGACATCATAGCATGCAATATCATTTGTGTCATAACTGATTGAAAGTACACGAGACAGAAGGTTTTAGATAGACATGACTAGCAACGTCACACGGCATGGACTGGGAGCAGAAGAAGAAGAAGAAGAAGAAGAAGAAGAAGAAGAAGAAGAAGAAGAAGAAGAAGAAGAAGAAGAAGAAGAAGAAGAAGAAGAAGAAGAAGAAGAAGAAGAAGAAGAAGAAATACACCTGTTACTAGAAGGGAGGGGAGTTGCTATGGCTAGGCGCTACCCTTGCGGCCGAAAGATCCTGGGTTCGAATCCGATTCAGGCCGTATAAAAATACCTTGGTTCTCATGCTGACACAGCCTACAATTGGCATCAACTAGATGACTGGGGGAGGGGAAGGGGGGGGGGGGGTGGAGGAATGTTTAAAAAAATGACTCCCACAGTAACGGGGATTGCACTAGTAACGGTTATTGCTGGACTCTCATACGCAAGACCCGGGTTCGAACCCTAGGTAAGGTCATTGACTTTTTTTCTGTCAAAGGCAAAATAAAACCCTAACCTGCACAGTCCGTAGCGACAGCACTAACCAGGCGACTCTAAACCCTAACCTGCACAGTCAGTAGCGACAGCACTAACCATGCGGCCCAAAACACTCAGGCTAACAAATCCCCTGCTACACCATAAAAGTGGTAAATATATGCAGTAATTGGCAGTTTGTAGTCAACCAAATGTCCGATGCGGCAATAACGTAAAAATGGTCCTCAGTTTGCGGTATATTTTATGTTATGTATTGATTTACAATGTCGTATACAGTCTACTAAAGCTAAAGAGCCCAGCATCTCTAAACAAGGCATTATGATCAACCAGACCCTTCAACAATGCAGCGACAAAGAACGGTGAGCTAGATCTCTTTCAATGGCAGCGTTATCGATTTGACCCCCTGCAACACACATGGCAA
>CAJHNH020005902.1:0-52500 GCA_905116865.2 Candidula unifasciata | reverse complement strand
TGACGTCATGTGACAAGCTGTATACATCGTCTCTTTTTGCATCTTTTACGTAAAGTCTTTTGGTTTCTTCTAAACGGTAAACGTTGACTTCATCAATGCCTTTCAGCATCTCCTGAAAAAACTTATGAGCGCCAGATGTATCTACAATCTTTGCCCTAACTGGGAATGTTGAGCAATAAATTTCCACAAAATTGCTGATGTTCAAAGGGACAAGTGGCTGTTGTGGTACAATCGGTGCGTGAAAACTGGGTAGGTCCTCGTTGGGAGAAAGAGGAAGCTGAACTCGTTTCAAGTATGTAGGTTTCCATGACGCTGGAACTTCGTAGTCATTTTGTGAATATGATCTGATCTTCAGGTTTGCCGAGACGGGAATTTGCCAAGTAACTGCAAGGTCATCATATGGGGAAACTGTTAGTGTTGACTCATATTTGAGCAAATAAACAATCCCAGAGTAGGACTGTGGTAATGGATCAGTAGGTGGCGATTGTGAACTGGCTGATGAAAATAGCTCCCTCGGTCTGGGTAGGATTTTATTGACAACCGAATACTCATCTTTCACAACTTCGTTTTCTATTATATTCTTAGTTTCGTCATTTGTTCTTCCTGTGTTAATGCATGTGGTAACCATCTTCAGTCTACGCGGCACGGCTGCTAATTCTAAAAGCTCTTTAACTGTATACTCATTGTCGTCTTTAAGATGATAAAAATTGCCCCTACAATCAAGGGACAAGTATCGAAAGTTACCATGTCCGTCTCGAACCTTTAACCTCTCGACCCCTGCTTCAGGATACTGTGTCATCCCAACAAACCAGAACTGATCCCCTCGTATAACAGACATCTCGGGTAGATCGGGATCGTCGTAGGAAACTGTAGCTTCAAAATATGTCGGACAATCCAAGATTAAGTCTGAAATTGTTGGATACATGACCACGGAGGCAGTTCGGCTCTCTGCCGTCATATCTTTAGGAGGAAGAACATTAAACTTCTGGGGATAGTCTAAATCAACACTGACCTCCGTCCATTTCCGACTGTTTTCATCCCTGTACGATAGAAACACACGTCCTTTGTTGCAAGACTTCAAAACCAAAACATCGCCTGGGTTTATCTGCACATCCCGACTTAAAAAGTTACCCTCGGTAACACACACACATTGAGGAAAAACACACCTGGAAATAAAATCACTTAAATCGAGAGAACTAACATTTGTGTCTGTCCAAAAATTTGTGTCTATCTCCATTTCCGTATTGTCTGAATTGCTGGCATCATTGATAGCCGCCATGTTGCTACACACCGTGTAGAATGCCCACCGTGTGACCTGAATGACTTAGTTGACATACCTACCTGTGCTAGCCCAGATTCAAGGCGATCAAACCGTAACATTCTGTGCATACCTTTCGGGGCACTCTATTGCGTCCCTTGAATCAGTGAAGCGATAACAGACACATGGATTGCACAATGCGGTCTCCAGTACTGGAGAAAGCCTTGGACTGTACAATCCCGCTTTTGTTGGCGAGTGGTAATGCATTTGGTATACGAATTAACATTTATTTGACCTTACGCGTAACGGCACGTGTGGATTAGAAAACGAGAATCAATCTACTTGGAGCGAGAATTTAGATCATCACCATCGTCGTCATTGACATCATTCCAATCACCACTATCATTCTCATTAATAATTTATTACAATCACTTTCATGTAATGAGCACAGTGGTAACTGTAGTCAAGCTAATGCCAATAAGCCATTCATCTTTTCTCCTTTGCTAAGCTTCTTTGTCACCATCATCAAGCGCCTTGCCAGCAGGTGTCGACTTTTATGCATCACCACAGATCTCGGTCTTTGTTGTTCTAGCCGACGTCGATTGCTATGGCACATGATGATGATAATGACATTTTGATGAGTCTCGGTGGCTTCCTTGCCATAATAATGGGCCTAGTTTAATCCCAGCTGTGCGGCACCAGGGCCTCCTCAAACTTCTTCTTCTTCTTCTTCTTTTTCTTCTTCTTCTTTTTCTTCTTCTTCTTCTTCTTCTTCTTCTTCTTCTTCCTCTTCTTCTTCTTCTTCTTCTTCTTCTTCTTCTTCTTCTTCTTCTTCTTCTTCTTCTTCTTCTTCTTCTTCTTCTTCTTCTTCTTCTTCTTCTGCTTCTGCTTCTGCTTCTTCTTCTTCTTCTTCTTCTTCTTCTTCTTCTTCTTCTTCTTCTTCTTCTTCTTCTTCTTCTTCTTCTTCTTCTTCTTCTGTACTTTCTTCGCAGATGCCAGAAAAAAGCTCTATCTCTCCCTATCTCTGCCATCTCTTTCCTACCCAAAGTGTAACTTGTATCATGTGCCCCCCTTCGTGCTGGTCGACCCCTGCTCCTCTTTCCTGGTACCATGACTTCTGTTATTTTTCTTGTTCAGTTCACGGTGGCGCTGGATATGGCCAACATATTTCAATAGCTGAGACCAGATGCTGTTTACCAGCCAATCTACCTTGATATTTAGATTTTTTGGGATGTCAGCATGTCTTTCTTTCTTTGTCCATGGTATACTAAGAATCTGTCTATAGCAATTCAGCTCAAAAGCCCCCTTTGCTTCCTGAAGGACTTGACCCAGTATACATGATGATACAATACTTCACACTAAAAGATTGGAGTATTAGTCACAGTATTGCTTCTAATGAGTTGAATTCTTCTTCTTCTTCTTTTGTCGTTTTACTATTGTAGCCCAGTCTCGTGGTTTCTGCTATTTGTCTTGGACATTTTTTGTGGTGCTGGATTTGTTCATCTTTTCGCAGGTTTCTGGTTATCCACATCTTTCTTGGTCTTCCTCTCTGATGTTCGGCTGTAAAAAAGTGGCATATGCAGTCTAGTATGTCTGGATTCTCACTAGACGGCTGAACGACAGCTGTCTCCATCTTCAAGGTGGAGACGGCTGTGGCTAAACCATTTCATTCTTTGTCTGTCAATCGAACCCAGACATGGTCTTATTCCGACTTTCTCTTTAGTGCTGGTATTCGTAACCCTGTCTCTTCTTGTTAGTGATCTTGCAGAGACAGCGAACTTCACATGTAGTTGAATTAAAGAAAGAGAATTGGTACTGGGCAATGTCTTGAGTAGTGAAGTTGTTGCCCATCGACTACCGATTGGTCTTTGAAAATATAAGTGTAGGATCATGTGACCAAGAGTCGCAGTAGTAAAGAAGCTAGAAGCTCGCCTGCGTATCCTGAGGTCTGGGGTTGAGTCCAAAGAAAGTCGGACATTTTTCAAAAAATAACCTTGGCTCCCAGGTCAACCGAGCCTTAAATGGATAGTAGTTAAAGTCCTGGGAAGTAAAGGCGGTCGACATTATGTTGACTACAACACCCACTGAGTGTTGACTAGTCTATAAAATATAGGTCTAGCCCAATACACCCGAAGGGGTGGAAATGGGTCCTTTATTTACTGATATACTCTATGCCTCACTAGCACTGAAAAGAGCCCTCAACTTAACTTTTACTTTCTGGGCGTGTCTCCTGTCCGTAATCAGTACATCTCAAACTAGGGTAGACGTCAGTTCGTGTAGTAGAATACTGATAAGCAGTTGTATCTCATTAGCGGTATCTCACTATCAGCGAAGGTGTTGGTAACTTTTAATGGTTCGGTTTATCTGAACAATATCTTCTGGGGCGCCGGCACAAAGAAATCTCTGAGGGAAGCGGGCAGTCTATTATACATCTATGGATATTTAGAGATACTTCCGTTTTGTTTAAATGCACTATAATAATAACTTTCAGTATAATCCTTACCATTAAATGTATGAAGAAATATCATTATAAGTGCGTCTATGCACATGCAAAAATTACCAGACTTGTGGCAATTATGAACCACCCATAACTGGAAGGCAACCCCATTCCGTAACTTCTCTATGCAAATGACACAGTCCTCCTTGGCGTTTCAGCAAAATTCTAAAAAATATGTGAGTTGAAGTGTTTGTGGGGGGGGGGGGGGTCCTCAAGATGCTTTAGTCCTCAGGTTGTGGCGCCCCCTGCATAACACAGAACGTTGCGACTATCCGAGACATAACTTGCATTGTCAAATATACTTCGGTACAACAGGTTATTGTATCAACTGCTGACTTTAAGGCGGATCTGGTTTTTTTCGCTGTCTGGCATGGCACTTGTGATGGGGACATTGTGATTTGTGACATCCCCTAGGCGACATTGTGATCTGTGAAATCCCCTAGGCGACATTGTGATCTGTGAAATCCCCTAGGCGACATTGTGATCTGTGACATCCCCTAGGCGACATTGTGATTTGTGACATCCCCTAGGCGACATTGTGATCTGTGACATCCCCTAGGCGACATTGTGATTTGTGACATCACCTAGGCGACATTGTGATCTGTGTCATCCCCTAGGCGACATTGTGATCTGTGAAATCCCCTAGGCGACATTGTGATCTGTGACATCCCCTAGGCGACATTGTGATTTGTGACATCACCTAGGCGACATTGTGATCTGTGACATCCCCTAGGCGACATTGTGATCTGTGAAATCCCCTAGGCGACATTGTGATCTGTGAAATCCCCTAGGCGACATTGTGATCTGTGACATCCCCTAGGCGACATTGTGATCTGTGTCATCCCCTAGGCGACATTGTGATCTGTGACATCACCTAGGCGACATTGTGATCTGTGACATCCCCTAGGCGACATTGTGATCTGTGACATCACCTAGGCGACATTGTGATCTGTGACATAACCTAGGCGACATTGTGATCTGTGACATCACCTAGGCGACATTGTGATCTGTGACATCACCTAGGCTACATTGTGATCTGTGACATCACCTAGGCGACATTGTGATCTGTGACATCACCTAGGCGACATTGTGATCTGTGACATCACCTAGGCGACATTGTGATCTGTGACATCACCTAGGCGACATTACCATTTGAACAAAATGGTACGACGCAATACCAGATGGGCCTCTAATGTGTATGAGATCTTCTTGATTGGAGAACAACTACGGTAAGTAACTGCGGTTTAAGGTTAGTTGCATATCCTTTACAGGACTTTGCAGAATCAATTTTCTAGGCAAATTTATCTCAAGTAGTTTGCCATTGCCCTCTGGACGGTCGGCTTTCTTGATACCACTGTCGAAACCAATGCAAGGCTCATGGCCCGCAGCTGGGATCGATCCCGGCATTACTAAGCGTTCGCATCGACTTAGCCACAGAGCCGACAACTGTGGTTTAAAGGTTAATATTGTACATATATATATACATATATATATATACATATATATATATATATATATATATATATATATATATATATATATATATATATAAAATAAACAGATGATGTATTGATTGGCACTCATAGAAAGAAGCAGAAAGATAGAAGGACACACTTAACAACATAAAAATCGAAAGCTATTATTACCTTACCGGGAATCAAAGCTGTCACCTCCAAATGCCGTGTACACCTCGCTATGGAACTAAGTGTACTGGCATGCATGAACAGCTAGGCACCCCTTAAAAATGTGTCTTTATTGGTCATGTCTATGGTACAGCTTGAAATTCACAACCACGGAATCCGGACATAATTCATTTCCAACCGTTGAAAAGGTACCATTTGTTACATAAATGTATATTAAATAAGTATAGGTCAAATAACAAACACAGCAACAATTACAAACACATCAGACAGTTATGCTCTGTGTAGAATACAACGAACATAGTTATAGATTTCAAGCTGGAGAATGAGCAAGTGAAGTCCGTCTCCAGTCAGCCGTTGCCATCTGCTGTAATAATATCAAGTCCATTTGATAGGAGAGTTCGTCCTGTTCTACTGTAAGTCGAGCCCAGAGTTGTGGGAGAGGTCGCTACAAGTTGCGAGAGAGACACTGAGGAATATATGGAATATATTCGAATGTCAATTAGGATCAATGTCTACGTCTCTGCGTATGCAGCTCTGTCGTTGTGAGGGTTTGTAAATACCCTCTGGTGTTCTGTCGAATAAATATACTGTATGACGGAACTACTGACGTCGAGTCCTGCTTCGAGAGTGTGGGAGCGAAAGTTATTTCTATAGACACTTGGGAGTGTGCTAATTAGTGTGTGACTCAGATAGCACACAACATATACATACACACACATACATACACACATACATACATAATATTTATACGGACTCAAGGGTTCCCCCTCTGTTTATTTATGTGACTTTGAGTTTAAGCAGATCCTGAACGGACTAGGATTCGATTACCGAAGCCTCAGGACGAACTTATGAGGAAAATAAAACCAAAATTTACACAGCCAGAGAACCATTTGGAACATTTCTTGTCCGTGACCAAACCACGAAGACACGTCAACGCCCTAACGCTCAGGAAACAGACTGTTTCATAAACATTATATATATATATATATATATATATATATATATATATATATATATATATATATATATATATATATATATATATATATATATATATATATATATATATATATATATATATCACGCGCGATGTGGTGCTAAACCGAAAAGAACATCTTGAAAATTGTTTACGAATGACGTGTACAGCCTACTGGATTAAAGCTGCAAGCGACTGTACTGTATGACTACGAAATACTCCTGGCCAAATCAGAGGGAGCAGAAATCAAGGAGGAAACCCCTGGAACGAAAAGGAAAGAAGTACACAGCTAACAATAGGATGGTGGTTAAACCTGACTTTCGCGGCGGCCGGGTGACGAACTCCTTGTGGTCCGGGTTCACTCCCGGGGGTAGGTAGAAAAGCCACATTTCTCCCAGATTAACGGTACCTATAATGGAATCAATGCCGAAGGGTTGCGATATCCATAGTACCGAGCCAAAGGGTTTACAACTCATGGTTTCTGGATACGTAAAAAAAAAAAAAGGATGGAGAACGAGCGGTCTGACTCGAAGAAAGGAAGCATTAAGCCCAGAGACGGCGCAAATAAACTTTAGTCACGAAAGTGACGCAAATAAACCAGACCACAAATATAGACGGAGACTGTTAGCGGTTTCGGCTAGCTAGCAGCAGTCTGAAAGTGGTCGAACTTTTGGTTTTCCCCTCAAAAGGTACGGAATCAGAAGGACTGTATGATAGCGGAAGTGATTAATGGTCGGTGACGGAAGGGTCAAGGTTGATTTAGCGCCACACAGACCTTTCAGCAGTGTTGCCACTTTGGATGTTTTACATCCAGATTTAGATTGTTTTCCCTTGCATTTAGATGACGTTTTTGACGTTTAGATGGTAGATGTCATTCTAGAAGTTTTTCATTTAGAGTGAATTTATCAAATCTAACTCAAGAAAAAGGATGAAATTTGACCTCCTAAATGCTATCTTGACAATAAAACTCGGCCTGATAAGTGTAGGAAAATGCTGTTCCACTTTTCAGCTTCCTGATTGGATGTTAAAAGAAATTGAAACAGCTAAAGTATAACAAAGTCATTTTGGAACTGAAGCTTCAACTTTATCATCCAAGCTAAGTTTATCCTATGGATCTTGTGAGGCAGACCAGTAAAAATGAGGACATGATTCTATAGTGTAAGTCATATCAATTGCTATGTAATTTGTGACTCTTTCCATCTGAATGTTTTTTTCTAGATGTTTTCCACGCAAATTTAGATGTTTTTAGCTATTTTTTAAACTCTGTTTTAGATTTTTTTGTCAAAGAAAAGTGGCAACACTGCCTATCACTAGCCAGAGCTTTGGGAGCAAGGCGGTGTGCATATGTAGGGCCGACAGAGCTTGGGAAGCAAGGCGGTGTGCATATGTATTACATTCTGGTCGTAGTTATGACATTTCTGTACATTACAACTCTTTTATTGAAGTTAATGTCTGGTAAAGTTAAACGCAATATATGTATGTATTATTCCCTTTGGAGGGATTTTATCTTCTTCATTTTCGTTCCAAGCCTTTAATGAAATGTACGTTACTGTACATATGTGTTATGATATTTCCTGGTCATAAAGATGACGGGTAATCGACGTTTTACTGTAACTTTGTGGCTGATAGTTGCAGGCATAGACGGATGTTACACTGGGAGGAAGACTAGTGTGACAATACGCTCGGTGATTTCAGAATGTCTTTCCTCAACCTACTTTTATTGCTTTGTATTTTGAAAGTATACAGGAAAATAGGGATTTGGATACATCCTTAATCTAAGTAAGACGACCACATCAAACCTTTAATTCTCCTGGACTGTTGGTCATATCAAACACTAAAACTTTTCCCCAGATGTTAAGTGTTAAGGTACAGAGACAAGACTGACCAAGCAGACTTACTGACTGGAGATTTGCACACCATTTGTTGGTGTCAGATATTTATCTCCTAGCCAGACCTTCAGGAACAGATAACAAGGGCTAATTGCCATTATCTCCCCCTGAGGTTACCTAAACTGGAGTGCCGGTCAGATCGTCAATATTGACACAGTGAGCTGAAAGTGTTGGCAGAAGAATTGACAAAGTCGGATTTTATTGTGATGACAGGTGAAGTAGACTGGAGGTGTGACTTGGCCTATTAGCTTTGACCAGCTTAATTGAACCTGTAGAAGGTGACCGTGGGAATTTAAACAAGTGTTGTACAGCCCTGACTGACAGCGAATAAACTTACCCACAGGGGAGGAGCTGTGACATCCTTGAATGAGAATGATTTTAGGCGTAATACAGGAGGAGCTTGATAAAAGTTATAAAGGGGTGAACTCTAGGTCTGGTAAATGAGATCCTGTCCAGCACATGCCATCTGTTGGGCTTAACCTAAGCTTGAGACAGAACTTTTGGCATCGTGGTTTCATTTTTCCAGGTAAGATCGAAATTAGGTTCAAATCTATATTTTGTGATAGAAATCTAACTGTCTTTTTACTCAAGTGTGTGTCTTCATCACTTTGTAGTACTCCTAGGCGGACATTTCTTCATTCTCGTAGGGCACTGTCACATTGCTTTATATCCTATTTGATAGTGTCATGAATGTTTTTTCGTGCACATGTGTTTCAATGTTGTAAAACCTAAATGTTGTTGTTGCCATTGAAATTTAATGAACTATCATGTTTTTGAAATCACAAGCGTGAAGATAACTCTGGCAATCTTTTCACGTGTGGTTAATGTGAATCTGTATTACATACAGCTTACACACTGAAATGTGTTTAACTCTCGGGAAGCTAATGCGGAGATTGATCCCGGAGAGTAAATCCACGAGATTTGTTATTTGATTCGCCCCAGAACTATTGTTAGCATTCTGGGCGCGTCGATTGTTCCAACCATAGATTCCAGAACTGGTTCTGTCTGACTGATTGTCATTTTGAGTCTGTACGAGAGATGGCACCTGACGTAGAAGACTTGACTATCATTACAGGACGTGTAGAGGAAGGCAGAAGATGTAACAGTTGGAATGTGAGACATAAGCCCTTCCAAATTGGACAGGAGTGAATGTGAACATGAGGGAGAGATGAAATGTTTTATTTAAATAAACATGTTTTATATTATAATATACATGCTTAGTGTACATCTAGAGCAGATACTACAAATATGCGCTTGTTTCTTTATCACAGTTCCCACATTGGGCAGGGACTAGTAGGTATCCATTATTTGCCGACCGTCTGAGTGTAACGACCTGCTGAAAGCAGTGAGGACGACAAACTGGAAAAGATAGGCAGGGTCTCAAGCCGAGAACTGTCCAAAGGTTGTTACTTTCCAATACCTTTATGATTTCATCATTCACATAATTTCAACTCTACTAGCCTAAACAAGTTCATTTTAATTTCGATTTATTCAAATAAATCCTGTTTGATGTTGTTACCACATAGTTGAGTAAATTGTGTACTTAGGTTCAAGTGTCTTTGTGCATATTAGTTTACTTCAGCTAACAAATATTTAAATCACTTGATGGGGGCTTTTAAGTAATGCCAGGAGAGGAGAGCAGTCGGAGGGGTTAACTGAGCACCTGGATTATATCACAGTGGGTGTATCCAGATATCTAGCTATCCCTTCTCCTACTCCTGTGGATACAAGTACAGCAACTTTCATTTCATGGAACGAGCCACTCGCTGTTTTCTTGGCTATCCAGGACTGTCTAGGATCAACATAGCTTAGATAATAGTCCAGTTTCTCACGTGGGTGGGCATTGTTAAGGTTCAAACCCACACCCTCACTATATCAGTGTATTTACCCACGTGGGCGCGCGACAACTAGTCCATTGCAGGAGAATCCTATTCTATTATAACGTCCGGCATTTTCATTATTTTCGATGTTTTGTCTCTTGTTTGTATCCCAGCAAGTAGTTTGATTGCTGGCTCGATGACTTGTATTTTCACAAGATATAATGCTGTTCGTCGGTGTCTGTGGCTTAGCTGTTTCTAACGCGCTTAGTAATGGGAGGGAGGCGGGGGGGGGGGGGTGCTGGGTTCGATCCCATCTTCTGGTCTTACGTTGGTTTAACAGTCGTATCGAGAAGCTGACTGTCAAGAAAAGCAATGGCAAACTACTGGACGTAAACTTGCCTAGAAAAACCACAACAGCAAAAAAATAGATGGGGTTTGTTCTGCAACGTCCTGTGAAGGATACGCAACTAACGATAACGATAATGCTGTTCGCGAACCAGAAACAAGGCGCCAAAGTCATATTTCGTGGGCCAAGGCAGCGTTCGCGAATCGAACCTTCATTTCTTTTGACATTGTGTTCGTGGGCCGATTAGTTCGTGACCAGAGGCGTTCGTGATCCCTTATACTAATACTGTATTACATAGTCTATTTCAAGTCATATTTTAGTGTAACTTAAAGTATAAACTACATGTAGACAGACAGAGCCGTCTTAAAAGCGTCATGGGTGCCTGGGCGGTAGCCACTCACAGGAATGAAATATTTTTTTATGGCAAGTCTTTTGACATACACCCTTACATAAACATGCCTAGCTTCCCAAGCTCTAGCGTCCCTACATATGCACACCGCCTAGCTTTCCCAGCTCTGTCGGCCATACACATGCACACCGCCTAGCTTCTTAAGCTCTGTCGGCCATACACATGCACACCGCCTAGCTTTCCTAGCTCTGTCGGCCATACACATGCACACCGCCTAGCTTTCCTAGCTCTGTCGGCCATACACATGCACACCGCCTAGCTTTCCCAGCTCTGTCGGCCATACACATGCACACCGCCTAGCTTTCCTAGCTCTGTCGGCCATACACATGCACACCGCCTAGCTTTCCTAGCTCTGTCGGCCATACACATGCACACCGCCTAGCTTTCCCAGCTCTGTCGGCCATACACATGCACACCGCCTAGCTTTCCTAGCTCTGTCGGCCGTACACATGCACACCGCCTAGCTTTCCTAGCTCTGTCGGCCATACACATGCACACCGCCTAGCTTCTTAAGCTCTGTCGGCCATACATATGCACACCGCCCAGCTTCCCAAGCTCTGTCGGCCATACACATGCACACCGCCTAGCTTTCCCAGCTCTGTCGGCCATACATATGCACACCGCCCAGCTTCCCAAGCTCTAGCGCCCCTACACACACATGCCGCCCAGCTTCCCAAGCTCCGGTGCCCCTACACACACACGCCGCCCAGCTTCCAAAGCTCTGGCACCCCTACATACAAATACCGCCTAGCTTCCCAAGCTCTGGTACCCCTTTATATACATGCCGCTTAGCCGCCCAAGCTCTGGCGCCCATACATTGTACATGCCCGTTTGTTTATCTTACCACTTTATTGACAGCTCTTCTATTTTTCCTGATGTATTTTCTCCAAAGGAAGCAAATTCACCAGCAAGGGCTTGTGAAAGACAGACGACACCATCTCCGGAAACACAAGAAATGCTTCATTGCACGAGACCTCATTGATTGGCTGCTGAAGATGCACCATGTACAGTCACGTGACGAAGCCGTTTGTGCTTTGCAAATTTTAAAGCAACACGGGGTGTTTCACCACGGTATGTCATAGGAAGGGTTGAGGAACCCAGTTATTTTTTTTTTTTTTTTCATGCTGTAAGCATTATTATCCTTGCTATCATACATGACTATTACCTGTGTGGGTTTAGTAGCCTCAGTGGAGAGGGGGAAGAGGGGGGGGGGGGGCGGGACAAGAATTGACCCACTGCCTGCCCTAAAGTATATCGTAAGAGTCGACTATTTTGTAGCTTCCTTCGAAGTCGGAGTACATCTGCCTGAGAGGCAAGGAACCAATAGTCTTCACGCAAATGAGTCAGACCTGTGAAACGGATGTGCACACAACACCCAGGTTCTGGAACAGAACTAGAGTCCAGAAGTGGACAAACAACCAGACATTTTTGCCGGAGTTTACAGCCGATGAACGCGAAGAAGAAGAAGAAGAAGAAGAAGAATATCACTTTCGCCATTATTATGTACGATGTCGATAAAGGCAGGCGGTCATGGTTGGCCATCTCACATGATCACTAAAACCACGGATCAGTTCAGTGATTTTCCCCTCTCATGCTTGGTGTCAGACAAGGATGTGTACTGTCACCATTACTTTTCATAACATACATGGATAAGATCACTGTAGAAGCAAACCCAGACGTGTATGCTATAAACGAATTACTTTTTGCTGATGATCAAAGCATACTGTATCAAAATGAATATGATCTACAGGAACATCTGACTACTCTCAACAACAGCTGTTTACAACATAATATGAGAATCAGTACAGAAAAAACAGAAGTTATGAAGATCAGCAGAACACACAGGCCACTGAATATAAATGTTGGAAGTGCCAAAATCAAGCAAACCAAAGAGTTCAAATACTTGGGCAGTATATTTACAGAGGATGGAAGAATGGAAAGAGAGATAGAAACAAGAATACAGAAAGCAAATGCTGTCACATACCAACTATCACCTCTGCTTAAACATCCAGATATAACCATGACGACCAAAAGACAATTGATAAACACCATCTTCATTCCAACACTCTGCTACCAGTGCCAGACATGGACAATCAACAAGACCCATGAAAGAAAAATAGAAGCCTGTGAAATGAAATGTCTAAGAAAAGCAGCGAATAAGACCAGACTAGACAGAATAAAGAATATAGACATTAGAAACACTGTCAAAACTACACCATGTTTAGATTACATAGAACATCAAAGAATGAAATGGTTTGGACATCTAACCAGGATGAAAAATTATCAAATAACATCACAAATTTTCAACCAAAGAAGCTCAGGATATAAGGCAAGAGGAAGACCAAGGAAAGTGTGGATTGACGGGGTCTCCGAAACCTGCCAAAAGCATGGCCTCAGAACATCAGATGCTGCCCGCCTTGCTTATGACAGGAACTTGCATCTCCCCACAACGCTTAGCGGCATACGTGGAAGGAAAAAGTAAAGTAAGTATGCTTGGTGTTTCTTAGCAAAAGTTAATGGTAGACGTTTGGTGCAGGAGAGCGTAGCACATGATACCACAACATCCAACTTAAGAATGGGGGCGGAGGCGGTCACTGCAGCTTCCCGCTGGCTAGAGAATACGACACACACATACATCGTGATTGTAACGGCCTCAGAAAGCATGATGATGAAGATCAGGACAGGCATGCTTCGTGCAGAGTGGCATGCCTCGTTGCGAAGGACACGGGTGAAAAGTATTGTCTGGGGTTTTTTTTCACCAGGGCTTGCCGGTGTGTTGGGAAATGAACAAGCGGACAGACTGGCTGGCTCTGCACAGCTTGCTGGAATACTGACGCATGATAAGGCAGACGTGGTTAGTGCCCTGTGGGAGAGCGTGTACAGTTCGGAGGAGGAGATATATCACCACAGTCTGGTGAGATTGATGCAGCTGGAAGTGACGAGAGGTTCTGGCAGATGCTCGAGGCTCAGAGGAAAGGCAAGACGGACGTTTAATCAGAATGCTACTGGCACCATTAGTATCGGAACTATTCGCTGGCTGCCGAGTGCTGTGATGTCAGTTCTTAAATCAAATCAATCAATCAATCAATCCCTCTCAAACCAAGTTGAGGAGCCATTTAGATCTGTTACCAGCTCTTCTGCGAAATAATTATAAAAACAGATTGTGTGACCTGGGAGTGAATCATGGCGAAGCACGTCTTTGCCGCAGTCGATGCCGAGGTCGGAGACATTACAACCAACTCCTCACGGGAACAATCAGTGCAGGTACCTTAGAGTGGCTTTATAAAGGCAGTTTTCTACACCAGTTGTCAGCGTCCGTGGCCTAGACTTTGGGAACACGCTTTGTAATTACGAGGTTACCGGGTTCGATCCCAGCTGCATGTGATTTCCCAGCAGATCGCCTTGCTTTGGTTTCAAGCGTAATAGTGAAAGCTGTCCTTTCAAAGGCAGTAGCAAACTATTGAACGTAAAATCGTCGAGTGAAATCACAGAACAGCCTGGGGTGGGAGGAGTGTTAGATGACGGGTTCTGCCATATCCTAAAAAATCAGTGTTTTTCAACCAGTTGGCGAGGAAAAGTCCAGGTGGGCCGTAAGAAGTCCGGCGTTATCACGTAACCTGTTAGGGTAGGTAATTTTGTTCAACGTTAGTCTCCCCGGAGAAAGTAGGTCTCGTTCCATTCGTAACTTATTTGGACTGGTCTACATTCGTGAGAGTTACGGGTGTGTCGCTCTGTTATTTGCTTTCTGGCTTGTCTTGCATTTACTTTTTCTAACAGAGAAAGAAAATGAATGTGACATAGGTTGCAGCACTCTCTGTAGGGGGTTGTGAGTTAGACCCAGTATCTACATGTTTTTGCAGGGTTAAAAGCGCTGGCATGCTGAAATATAGAACGCGGGATATCAACGGCATTGGGGAACACAAGGGTCACCTTGTGCCCAGGTCGGGCGACTCAAGGTCAACAAATCGGAAGTGAGCTAGTGCGTATATGAGCGGTCTCTGTGGGTGGGGGGGGGGGAGACCTTTGTGGAACTAACCTAGGTAGTTTATCTCTACCAGGATTGAAGTGCGTAATCCCACCAGGGATGAGAATTAAACGATGTCGCTTCAGCTAACAATTGGACTTTTTGTGACATCGGATGTAACTACATTTGTTCATCTTCTTGTGTATGGTGGCTGTTAGGCGGGTCTGGAAACGCGTTCGCTTGTGTTGGTAGACAATGGGTGTAAACATGGCCAAAGGACACTGCTGTAACAGACTGTTGCTATAATACCATCTTCTTGTGATGGAAACAGCAAGGGTGACTGCAGCTGAGATAGATAAGGCTCAGGCCGAACAGTTTGGTTGTTTCCTTGCGTGTGTGTATGTGAGTTTGCGCGCCCGTGTGTGAGCGAATATGCGTGCATGCGTGTGTATGTTTGTGTGTTTCCTTCCTTCCCCCTTCGTCCAGCTTCCTGGTTATTTCGGTGAATTCATTTTAGTATAATCCTCTGCTAATTTTTAATGCATTGTTTAACTCTCTAGATGCCAATAATTTCAGCATTTTTGTTGAGTTTTTAAATATTTTTTTAGCCATCTCTATTCTTCTTTCCCCCACGTCTGCCATCAACTGCTATTACATATCCAAACAATGTGAACCATCCCCCCTCCTCTCTCTCTCTCTCTCTCTCTCTCTCTCTCTCTCTCTCTCTCTCTCTCTCTCTCTCTCTCTCTCTCACACACACTCTTAAGATATCACGAAGTTAGTAATAGAGGACCAGAGAGGAATCCGAAGCTACCAGTATAAAGTAATAGGCAACTCTTGCTATTATGAATGAATAAAGACACTGTCAGATAAATTCAGTGCTGGTGCTCACGCCGAGCAGCTTTACCAGGCGGATGCAGTTCTGGGTTCTGAGCCTCGACACAATCCATCATTGGCAACACGACGACCTTCTGGACCGACTGGTCATGTCTAAAACGGCTCAGGAGAGTTACTAACCATAACAATTTTAAAGAGGCAATCAATTCTCGTAGTCGAATGATCATCATGTCACTTTAAAAAAACGTGACGCCTGTTGATGCCTGTGTGTAACAATTAAGTCAGTGCGTGGTTTATGTTTGTTTTTCAGTTAGCGACGAGCAAGAATTCAAAGATCAAAACTGGTTTTATCGCTTTTCCTTTGATGACGATACATACAAGTTGAAACCTGATTTATCCAGCTTCTACTATGGACTTGATATCTATCGGAAGTAAGTGAAGAGTGATACATCACATATATCTATCGGAAGTAAGTGAAAAGTGATACATCACATATGTCTATCGGAAGTAAGTTAAGCGTGATACATCACATGAAGTTTGAAGCTTGTAGTTTGGACAACGAACCACTATCATGGTACACGGGAAGTAACCCATAAGTGCTCCGTTTTCCTTCTTACTCAAGTCTGAGTAAGAAAAAGCTCAGCACAGTACACAGGCTCTGTAGCACAGGCGAGGATCCTGAAATTTTAAGGGTAAATTTTTAATTCCAAATTTTGTCCGGGCAGCGCCGTTAGGCTACTCTTTTCGATTTCCAACTGCCAAGGGATTTTTTAAGAGCGCAATAACGCACACGGGCTTCCGATCTCACTACCCAGAGACCGGGGGGAATTACTAGAAGTCCAAACCCACCTGAAAAATTCCCAGCCTTTGGGGGATTGAACCAGCACTCGAGGCGGACACCATGCCTCGAGACCAGGCAGCCCCTTCACCCTCCCCCTTTACATCACATGAGGGTTACTAGGGTAAACTTGAGACCAGTCTGCTTTATCTTCTCAGAGAAATCCGTGGTATCGATTCTGTGAGTCTGGATCAGTCCAATAGTTATACTGATGGGAACACATGATGTCTGTCTGAGTATTCATTCATTCATTTATCCATCCATTCATCTATTCAACTCGCCTGGAGGTTGAACTGTGGTTGTCATTCATGATATGATTGAATTCATCGGGTGGATCAAACCTTCAGGTAGCATATCGACATCGTTACATCTGATTTGATCCCACATGGCTCAGCGCCCCTCCCCTTCCTTGTAGAGCAGTTGAATCACCACCAAGCACTCGAACTCCTGAGCTCCACCATCGAACCCTAGGGATCACCAAAAACACCTGCAATTAGAATCAAACCCACAGCGATCAGAGCGTTATGAAACTGACGTAACCAAAATTTTAAAATTGTGGTTGACTGCCCCCAGCCTCCCCTCCAGGATTGCGGTAGATTAACCTGTTGGATTACCACCTAAAGGATGAGAATCAAACTGGTACAAATTCCTGAACCCCATTTCAACCATATAGCACAGTTAAAGTGAGGCTCCACTGTACGGTGACGAAGTAACTTGTTGTCCAGTACAGAGAAATCCTTTATGAATGTTTGGGCTGAACAAAAGATATGTCAAGGGCTGTTTTAAACATCAGGCAACCCTGCATTGTTATATTCCATTTGAGAGATTACTAAACTTATATATCCTAACTTATATAAAAGAAATATTACTTACCGCCCTCTGTTGCCGGGGGCCCTAATAAAACCCAGCATAAGGGCTGAACGGGGTTTATGAGGCCTGACTCCGGGTGATCCTAATCCGAATGGTGGCACTTTGTGTCACCAGGTGTTTATCACTCGGTACTTAAAGGGCTCTCACAATATCTTACTTGTCATACATCAGTTTACGACCAAGTGGTGCAGAGCCAATCTGTCTGTCTGTTGAGGAACGGAGCAAGAATGGGGAAACCCGATTGCAGTGAAGTTGAAACCTCAACTAAGGGCAAATATTGATAACCCTGTCGTCTCAAGTCAAGAGTGCATTTAATCCCGATTACATCCCTTGAAATAGATTGTGTTTAATATCTCGTCAACCCTTTGTGGGATGCAATTTTTGGTTATTTTGACGCCCGACCCTGGCTTTTGCCAGGGGCTCTAAATATAGACGGGCCTAAAAGCTAAACGGGTTGTCCGGGACCTCTTTACAGGTGATCTCCATCCGCATAGTGGCACTTTGTGTCACTGGGTGTTTATCGCTCTGTGAGGTCCTGGCAGAGTTGAACGTTATTCCGGATGTGTAGTTTACAAATAATTTAAAAACAAGTAGCATGATTGGTAATTGTAAACCCTATCCCCCCTTCATCCGCTGAAAATCTCCCTGTTCTGGATATAGTGAGTCTCCATGAGACTAAATTTAAATGCAGCTAAGAAATATCTTTAAAAAGTGTCTTTAGTGCATACAGTACCACTTTTGTAGGGCCGTGTCGAGAGAAGTGGAGTCTTTGGCCTGAGCATTTAGACCGACAAGACTGGTGCAGTTACCGCATAGGCCGACAAGACTGGTGCAGTTACCGCATAGGCCGACAAGACTGGTGCAGTTACCACAAACTTTGCAGATTAGATATTTGTTTTTGCCCCTGAAAAAAAAAAAAAACGCCGATCGCTTTACAAAAGACTTAAACCCCGGTCTGCCGCATGAAAGCCCAAGGTCATAATTACATGTCCAACCGCTCCTTGCAGAAGGATTATTTAGGTTAAAAACTGAAGCTTTCTTTCTCTCACTCTATCTGTCTGTCTTTCTGTCATCTGTCCTGTCCGCCATCAGTATGTACCTCTAAGTATACATGTATATCCCTATTTATGTCTCCATATCTGTTTCAATTCCTATATACACCCTACTCCACGCCCCCCTTTCCCAAAACGTCCTTATTTCTTTTACGCGTGTAACACCCTACCATCCTGTTCTGATAGTAATCCGATACACTAGTCAGACAACTTGTTCGTAAATAACACAGAAGATTGAATATTTCTGCATTAGAAAAGTCGTGAAAGAGGCGTTGTCCTAAACAGTTCACATCACACCAGGCGACATCTGAGATTGATAATACTCTCTGTTGATACTCCGTCATCGACTGTTTACACACTTCCTCAGGATATAAAAGATGTGTGTCACGCGGCTCCGGCATCGGGTATATGGTAGTGTAAAGATCCCTTTTCATGCAGTGGTGATTCGGTTGTAGACCGGTCGGACCCATCTGGGTGAATGTGGTTAATATAACTCCAGCCTCTTTCACTTTACGTGACATTTCTTGGTACCGATTTTTGGCTGGATCGATTTGGGAGCAAAGATCAATTTTATATATATATATATATATATATATATATATGAAGGTAGCAGTAGTAATAGTCGATAGAGCATTTTTCTCCCAGCGATTAGCAACGGTAGACAGTACCAGCACCTTTTTGAGGCATCGTTTTTCCAGTAATACTGTACAAGACAGTTTATGATGAGTTTCGGCAGCTATTTTAGAAACTTTGTTGCGAATACAGCGTGTTTTTTTTTGTTTTTTTAAATTTAAAAAAAAAAGCCATGGCTGAGCTTGAAGAGAGAACTAAACAAGTTCCAGTGGGCCAAGAGGTGAAGAAGAGACGCTGCGTTGGATTGGACACACGTTGGGAAAACAGGGAGCAGTATAACTAGAATGCCTGTGCAGTGAAACCCACAGGCATAGAAAAAAAAAAGCATACCACAAAACCACGGAGAAAGGAGCTAGAGAGGGAAGTTAAAAGATAGAGACGATGTGGGGGCGGGGGGGGGGGGGGGGGGAAGGGGCAACAAAAAAAAAGGGGGTGGAGCTGCATTTAATAGCGAAGGATACAACGACTTGTTATAATTCGACTGAGAGTCTATGATCCATTCGTCGCGAATGGGGGTGGGTGTGGGTGGAAAAGAGGGGGGGGGGGGGGTCTAAGGAGAAGTAGGTAGAAGGCAGAAGAATAAAATAAAATAAAAAAAGACTGATAGTGTTGGTAGCAGCAGTTGAGATTTTGGTGTTACTTTAAACGGTTCATCACATTGTGACTCCGTTCATTTACAAATGAAAATCACAAGAAATGCTTCTCGCTGTGCGATTTAAAAACTAACCTAAAAACTAACGTAGTAAATTCATTAGGCAACCCATAGTTGTGTCAACACTATCGCCCCGTTCTCCTCCCCCCGTTCTGTTAACCTATTTTAGGGAGGGCCTATGCGCCCTCTTTCCCATTTTTTACCTAAAAAACTGTACAGCGGAAGGGGAAAAAGGGGGGGGGGGCGGGGAGGGTGGGGGGAATTGTTGCGGCTGAGGGCTTACTTCACATAATGTTATCTTTGTGGCAGCGCATCCGCTGTCTTCTCATTACCTCTATTATAAACACCCTGTTGCTTTCTTATGTTTGCATTAATGTTCTGATGTCAATGTCCCTTTCCGTCAATCGTGGTTAATTAGTTTCTCTGCCATTGTGACATCACACAGCCATTGTGTCATCACGCAGCCATTGTGACATCACACAGCCATTGTGACGTCACATAGCCATATTGACATCAAACAGCCATTGTGAAATCACACTGCAAATGTGACATCAAACAGCCAATGTGAAATCATAGAGCCATTGTGCCAAGGATATACATGACAGTAGGCGAATTTGGATACATTATGTCATTGACTTAGAAATATCATTACAGAAAAGAAAAAGAAAAAAAAAAAACTAAAGTCAGTTAAAGTTCTGAGGCACGTGCGCACACAGGAAATGAATCTAGCCAGAAAAGAAAAAAAGATGCGAAAGGCAAAATACCTTAACTAAAATATATCAGATACAGCTGTGTTAGGCGTTACGTGCACTACGTGAGTTGGATCCCCAGAGACTTGTAGATTCTGTCAATGTCGTGGCTAGACTTTATTGTCTTCATGGCGAAGACACCTAGTGGCCCCGAGAACGCTGCTGCATCGGCACGGGTTTGAGGGCACCGATCTGCAAATCAGAAAACGGTGCTTGAACCAGTCAGCTAGTCGTGGTCCCCGTTCAGAGCTGCCGTTTTTTTTTCCCCCGGAATAGTACAACATGTTTCTGGAAAAGGTACCAAAACACACCCAAATGTACCAAATTTTAAATTTTTTTATTACAAAACAATTAAAGCGTATTTGAGCAGGCTCTCTCTCTCTCTCTCTCTCACACACACACACACACACACACACACACACACACACATATATATATATATATATATATATATATATATATATATATATATATATATAGGTAAATTAGGGTACCTTATATTTGATGATAATGGAAATTCTGTGTCCATTAAATTGTTGGTATACCATTTGTTATGCTCAGTTTGTTACAAAGCTGCAATTGTTTCATTTGTAGATCTGAAGATCTTGTCAATGTATTGATTGTTGAAATCGTCAAAAATAGGAACGGTTTTTAAAATTCATAATATTGTTTTAAGCAGACGGAAAACTCTTTCTGTCTGTGCTTCGGAGTGAGACTTTATTTTATTTCCCTCCAAAAATTTTTTTTAAGGTAAAGTTTGAACATCTGGGCACATGGATAACATCAGATGGAAGATGCATAACTGAGATGAGAAATAAAATAGGACAGGCAAAAACTGCATTTTGTAAAATGAAAAACATCTTGTGCATTATATCCTTGTCATTGAGAGTTAGAAAAAGAATTCTTGCTTGCTACATATATCCAGTTTTAACATATTGTTGTGAATCCTGGACAATCGGTAGGCAGGCCAAACAATTTCTGGAGGCCTTGGAGATGTGGTTTTACATAAGAATGCTTAGAATACCTTGGACAGCTAAAAAGAGCAACCAATGGTTTTGAAAGAGGCGAGAGCCCGAAGACAACTTATCACAGACATCAGAAGGAGACAGTCATCATTTTTCGGCCATGTTATGAGAAGAGGGAAAATAGAACATGTGGTGACCACTGGAAAGATATGTGGAAGGAGAGATAGAGGAAGACAACGAGAGAAGATGCTTGACAGTCTTGTTGCATGGCATGGAGGTGTGTCGGCACACGAACTGATACATGCTGCAGGGGATCGCAGATTTGGGAGAGGCATGATCGCCCATGCCAGTCGGTAAGGCACCTCATGATGATGATAAAGTTTGAACACAATGCCAACATTTACAATATGTTTGTATAAAATTACTTAAACGTAGCAAAATATCGCGCGTGGTACAGTGTACAAAAGTACAGTTTTGTTCTGTAAAAATATAAAATAATACCAGTTATACGAAAGTAGCACATTCGCCAACCCTGGTCCCGTTTCAATGATGCATTTAATACAACACTTTATGCGAATATTGGTGTAAATTACATTGCAGCTCCTACAGCAGAATCCCTCACGTAGATGAAAGTTACATTAGGGAATGCAAGACTACCTATGTAGCTTAAGGGTCTTGCATAAGTTGACCAGTATCAGTTGGCGTTTCTTTTCGTTTAATTATAGCTTTTCCTGATCTTATTTTTCGCATTTCCGTTTTTATGTGACCTGGCCGGTTTTTACTGATTCGTTGGTTTTCTCTACTGATAAAGGCTTATCTCAAAAAGTTTCTTTGCATCTGAAGAAAAAAAAATTGAAAAAAAAAATACATTGAACAAACATATGGCGTTGCAGCGACAAGCCTTCATCAACAAACAGGAACAGAAAACAAAATATAACACAAATTGTTTGGAACAGAAAATAGTAACAGGAAGAACCATTACGAAACGAAAAATAATAAAAAGAAAGCCTGTAGATAAAGACTGATCGAAACGTTCAATCGTCTCTCCCCCCCCCCCCCCCCCCCCCCCCCCCTCGCCCTTTCAGTTCGGCTTTACATTCGTAGCTTGTGTAGCGCTAAGAAATTTCTCATTATTGACTCGGCCGCTGTCATCCCAATTTCGACATTTACTGACCAGTTCTCTTCTCTGCTTCTGAAACGCAGACTAAAGGACAGCAATGCCGATGTTATACAGGAGTTTTATCTCCGAGGCTCGCTGTACTCTCAAGCATTTCTCGGCTGTGATCTGGTGGACTTCTTGGTCGTGTCCGAGGGCCACGAGAACCGAGAGGAGGTCATCGCCAAGCTGAGAGACCTGCTGCAGAGGGATATCATTAAACACGGTAGGTGCTTCCCGTGTGGGTTCCCAGGTGCCATTGGGGTATGTTCCCAGGTGCCACTGGGGTGGGCTCTCAGGTGCCATTGGGGTGGGTGAGCAGATGGAGTAGACAAGTTGCCTACTAATAAGGCGACGCATGAGAAGTTCTCTTTAATCGATTGTATTGGGAAGAAGAGTGCAGATATTAAGACCTAGCTGTAAACCACAAAATAACCTTCAAAGCATTACTTTAAGGGAAAACGCAGAGGAAGATGAAGAAGACGAAGACGAATAAGAAAAAGAAAAGAAGAAGAAGAAGAAGAAGAAGAAGAAGAAGAAAAAAAGAAGAAGAAGAAGAAGAAGAAGAAGAAGAAGAAGAAGAAGAAGAAGAAAAAGAAGAAGAAGAAGAAGAAGAAGAAGAAGAAGAAGAAGAAGAAGAAGAAGAAGAAGAAGAAGAAGAAGAAGAAGAAGAAGAAGAAGAAAAAGAAGAAGAAGAAGCTGAAGAAGAAGAAGCTTATTAGGTGTGATGGAGCGAGTCAAAGTGATATGAAATGGACTGAAATGAGATGGAATGCGTTAAAGTGAGATGGAGTGGGTTCAACTGAGATGGAACGAGTTAAAGCGAGATAGAACGCGTTAAAGTGAGATGGAATAGGTTCAAGTGAGATGGAACGAGTTAAAGTGAGATGGAGTGTGTTCAAGTGAGATGGAACGAGTTAAAGTGAGATGGAACAAATTAAAGTGAGATGGAGTGGGTTCAAGTGAGATGGAACAAGTTAAAGTGAGATAGAATGGGCTCAAGTGAGATGAAACAAGTTAAAGTGAGATGGAAAGAGTTAAAGTTAGATGGATTGGGTTTAAGTGAGATGGAACGAGTTAAAGTGAGATGGAGTGGGTTCAAGTGAGATGGAACGAATTAAAGTGAGACGGAGTGGGTTCAAGTGAGATGGAACGTGTTAAAGTGAGATGGAAAGAGTTAAAGTGAGATGGAGTGGGTTTAAGTGAGATGGAACGAGTTAAAGTGAGATTGAGTGGGTTGAAGCGAGATGGAACGAGTTAAAGTGAGATGGAGTGGGTTCAAGAGAGATGGAACTAGTCAACGTGAGATGGAGCCAGAGTGAGATGTAACGTGTTCAATTGAGATAGAGAAGGTTATACTCAGATTTGGAGAAGTAAAGTTAGATGATGCAACTAAAAACGAGATGGGTTGAGTTAATGTGAGAAAGAGCGAGTAAAAATTTTATGGAGATAGTTAATGCGAGATAGAGATAATCAACGAGAGGTGGTATGCGTTAAAATAAGACTGAAGCGAGTCATAGTAAAAGGGAGCGAGTCAAAGTAAGAGAAAGCGAGTTAAAGTAAGATGGCGCGAGTAAAGGTGAGATGAAGCCATAGAGGGTGAGCTTCAGTAACAACCGTCTGCAATATAAACTATCAACGACTGTTTGTTGTTGCAGTCACTGACGACTACCACTTCAACGATGACAAGCTGATTTACGAGTTCAACCTGGACTTCGACAGGGCGTATCTACTACAGGATGTCTTGGAACTCGTCGCCCAGCAGGACCAGGTGGATGAGAGTGGCCAGGAGTCTGGAAGTCCTGAGAATCAGTCCAGGACCTTACAGGATGAAGCAGCAAACCCAGGTATCAACACGCAGGCACATACATACATGCAGGCATTTACGCGTATGTCTGTTTGCCTGCATGTCTGTCTGTCTTACTAAATGAAATGAATGAAAGAAAAAAGACTAGAAGGGCAGAATGTTAGACAGGCTTGCATGCCGAAATCTTAATTCTTTGAAAATATAGTTCTTTCGTTTGTTCTGCATGCATGTCATCTTGTGTTTTTTGGTGTTCCCCGGCTGTAAAGTTTTGATTTTAGGTCTACTTCTGGACTTTAGTCATCTTGTTCCGGGACTTGGATTTTGCGTGTACACCGTTCTGCAGATATGACTTATTGATACGCAGACTGTTGGTTCCTCGCCTCTCAGACAGATTTACTCCCACTGCAAAGAAAATATTCATAAATAGCCAGCTTCTAGACATGCTTGTTGGAGTATGTATGTATGTGTGTGTGTGTATGTAGTTATGTAGGGCTGTAGCGAATAGTGATTTTCACTATTCGGCCGAATACGAATAGCTGGACTAACTATTCGGCCGAATACGAATAGTGAATCATCATCATCAGGTGCTTTTCCGACTGGTATGGGCGACTATGCCTCGCCACAATCTGCGATCTTCTGCAGCATGTATTAGTTCGTATGCTGACACACCTCTATGCCATGCAACAAGACTATCAAGAATCTTCTCTTCCTCTATCCCCCCTTCCACATATCTTTCCAGTGGGCACCTCAAGTTCCATTTTCCCTCATCTTATAACATGGCCGGAAAATGACGACTGTCTCCTTCTGATGTCTGTGAGTAGTTGTCTTCGGGATCCCGCCTATATCAAAACTTCTTGGTAGCTTTTATTTTTTTTTCGCTATCCAGGGTATTTTAAGCATTGTTATGTAATACCACATCTCTGAGCACCGCTCGCCTCGGTTCGATTTTCGTTCACTAGTCTTCTTGAAGTGAGCACTGCCCGACCCAGTTCATTGCTCGTTTACCAGCCCCTTCTTGTAGTAAGCACCGCTCGCCCCAGTTCGATGTTCGTTCACCAGTCTTCTTGAAGAAAGCACCGCTCGCCCCAGTTTGATGTTCGTTCACCAGTCTTCTTGTAGTAAGCACCGCTCGCCCCAGTTCGATGTTCGTTCACTAGTCTTCCTGAAGAAAGCACCGCTCGCCCCAGTTCGATGTTCGTTCACTAGTCTTCCTGAAGAAAGCACCGCTCGCCCCAGTTTGATGTTCGTTCACCAGTCTTCTTGTAGTGAGCACCGCTCTCCCCAATTCGATGTTCGTTCACCAGTCTTCTTGCAGTGAGCACTGAACGCCCCAGTTCGATGTTGGTTCACCAGTCTTTTTGTAGTGAGCACCGCTCTTCCCAGTTCGATGTTCGTTCACCAGTCTTCTTGTAGTGAGCACTGCTCAACCCAGTTTATTGCTGGTTTACCAGCCTCCTTGTAGTAAGCACCGCTCGCCTCGGTTCGATGTTTGTTCACTATCAGGGTATTTTAAGCATTGATCTGTAATACTACATCTCTGAGGCTTCAAGAAATTTTTTGGCCTGCCTACCGATTGTCCAGGACATACAGCCATATGTTAACACTGGATGTATGTAGCAAGCAAGAATTCTTTTTCTAACCTTCAATGACCAAGATATATTGCATAAGATGTTCTTCGTTTTATAAAATGCAGTTTTTGCCTCTCCTATTCTGTTTCCTATTTCAGTAATGCATCTTCCATCTGATATTATCCATGTGCCCAGATAATTAAATGTCCGTACTTGTCCCAAAATAAAACCATTGACTTTTATTACACATTTAGGAGTAATTATTTTCTTTGATGCCACCATTACTTCTGTCTTCCCACTATTCAAACCGAGGCCCATTCTTCCACTTTCGTGTATAAAACAGACCTAAAAAGAAAACATCCATAATGTCAATGTACGCTGACATTTTACTTCACACAACGTAGTACAGAATAGTAAACATTTAAATACATTTCATGTTTTGCATTCTTCAGTCAGTCAGTCTGTGGTAACTAATACATAGGAGTGAAAGTATTCTTAGTTTTATAACAAGTAACTAAACTTGTAAATTGTCACTGACAGCTTAGTTAATCCATGAAAGCGGCATTAGCTTTCCACACACACACACACACACACACACACACACACACACACACACACACAAATTGTTCCATATTGTCAGCATTAAGGCAGCTTCTTGTCTCACTGAAGGTATTTCCAGCTGTACCAAACAGACGTTCACCTGGTTCGCTCGTAGGTGGTGCACAGAGATAACGCTGGACAGTATGAACCAAGGTGGGAAATCTTGATATGTTTAATTTCTACCAGTCCAGGAACGGGTGTAAGGTAACCACTATTCGTATTCGGCCCGACCGCAACTATACCGAATAGTTATTAGGTCCACTATTCGGCCCCGAAGCGAATACGCAGCGAATATTCGGTACAGCCCTAGTATGTATACATGTATATAAATATATATGTTTATGTATGTGTGCGTGTATGTCTGTGTGCGAGTATGCCTGTGTGTGTGCATGTATGTATGCCTGTATGAGTGAAAATGTGTGCATGTATATATATACATGTATGTATGTATGTATGTTTGTATATGGTGTATGCCTGTATGTCTGCCTACCCGTCTTCTGTCTGACAATCAGTCCTATGTGTGTAAATACGTATGCATGTATAAATTATGCAAGCATGTGTGTATATTAAGTATTGATTCCACTGACTGCACTGAGCAAGTCATCAATGTCAGTGTACAACGTTTTATAGCAATCATTATTATTTCTGTATGACAGCCAGTATCAAAGGGAGCATCACATTGTCAGATAACAACTCTCCAGATGCAGACGCTGAAGAGATCAATGACAGTGCACGCAGTCAAACAATCCCAGGAAGAAACGGTAAACGGTTTTCTAACATCTCACAGCAACACTTTGACTTTTTCATGTGACTTCCCGTGTGGGTTCCGGGCCCTATTGTGAGGGCAGGGAGGGGGTGGAGGGGGGAGGGGAATAGAGCCACTGCCTCCCTGACAAGTGTGTCGTAGGAGCTGAGTAATTGGGCATCATTAAAAGTTGTATGCGTGGGTTTTGGAACAAGGCTAACGTCTGGAGTTTGATGAAAACCCAGATCTTTTCGCTAGAGTTTACAGCTGATGAAAGCGAAGATGAAGGAGAGTCATGTGGAAAAAAAAAAGATTTTTTTTCTTTAGCACCACTTTTACATAAAGTAATAGGCGATATGATCAGTGTCACGTCGGTCGCCTTTACTTTCCTGAACATTTCCTTGCACCTATCTTTGGGCTGGGCCGAACTAGAAGTTTAGCTCAATGTTAATAATCGTCGCTCTTGTGGACCAGAATATATGACCATTGAGCAAGCAAGCAAGCAAGTAAAAGTGCTAGCCTATGTGCTACTGCTGGTGACATAGTCTGAAAAGGTGCAAAGAAGTTTACTGGAACATAAAGGCAGTCGGTGTGATACGTCATCCATCACACTACCTGCTGGTTGAAGTATATAAATATACATTCAACTTGTTTCAGAGTATACAATCGAGCTCTTGACAACAAAAACCTCTAATACTACATCAACTCATCATCATTATCATCATCATCATCATCACCACTACTATCGTTATCAGCATCAAGTGCATTGTCGACTGGCATGGGCGATCCAGCCTGTTTGCACTCTGCGATCTTCAACAGCTTGTATCTATTCATGCACTGACATCTTTCCATGACAGAACAAAAAGCTGTCAAGAATTCTCGTCGGTGGCTATGGAAATGTCAGCCTACCAACGAAGCTCAACAGGAGGTTGCTTTGTGTTGCCGCAAGGACACCCCAACGTAATTATTTTTTACAGTTAAACAAGGCATCTGGCATGCTCTCTTACTAGAATGGTGGCTTTGTGTGCCACTGCGTGTCGAATACTCAAGGTTATGCCGGTGTGTTTGGAAATGAGCAGGCAGATGTATTGGCCGTTTCTGCACCATGTGGCAGTGAACTGATGTATGACAAGCTAGATGTTGTGAGGGCCCTTTGGAAGCGAGTAAACAGTGCGGAGGCACAGCTAGATCATTACGGTCTAAGAAGAATGGCGCTGTGAGGAATATAAAGGGGATTTTGCCGACGCTCAACACTCAAGGGAAAGACGAGCCGGATATACAATCAGACAGTTACCGGTGCCATCAGAACTGTTACTCTTTGATTGTTGCTGAAGATGGGGGCGGTGCACTTTGTGAGTGTCCCGAACGCTATGAAATCAATTCCTAAATCAACATTCAACATTCGCATGTCAAACCTTAAACTTACAGTCCTAGATGTGGAATTAAAATCAACCTTTGGAACTCCAGGCATTTGCTGGCTTTTTGGTTTTACCAGGCAAATTTTCGCACAGTGTCATTGCTACCTGCCAAGTTGCCTGCATTAGGAATTGAACTGGGTATCACGTAATTCCGAAGCGCGTTCGCAACGCTTAAGCTACATACGTCCCGGGAATGTTGAAAAAAAAAAAAGGGGGCGGGGGGGGAGATACAGGAAAAAGTAAGAAGTAATCAAGATGATGATGGTGTGACATTATTATTTCCAACAGTCCGATGTCCTACAGTCAAGTGTGGATCAGCAAACAGAAATGTTATAAACGATGCCAGTTCCAAGTATAGCAGCTTATGCTTTCGGGTAGGTGTTTGTCAGCACGATTAAAGTACCATGAATTATAAGGGATAGTTCGTTTGAACAAAGAAGACGCAGAAGTACATCAAGAACATTCGTAGTATTCTTCTTGTCCTCTCAGTATATTTGCAACATTCTTCTTGTCCTCTCAGTATATTTGCAACATTCTTCTTGTCCTCTCAGTATATTTGCAACATTCTTCTTGTCCTCTCAGTATATTTGCAACATTCTTCTTGTCCTCTCAGTATATTTGCAACATTCTTCTTGTCCTCTCAGTATATTTGCAACATTCTTCTTGTCCTCTCAGTATATTTGCAACATTCTTCTTGTCCTCTCAGTATATTTGCAACATTCTTCTTGTCCTCTCAGTATATTTGCAACATTCTTCTTGTCCTCTCAGTATATTTGCAACATTCTTCTTGTCCTCTCAGTATATTTGCAACATTCTTTTTGTCCTCTCAGTATATTTGCAACATTCTTCTTGTCCACCCAGTTTGTTCGCAATATTTTTCATGCTCACCCAGAATTTTAGCTATATTCTTCTTTTTCACCTATGATATTCGCAATATTCTTCTTGTTCAGCCAGTGCTTTCGCAACATTTTTCTTGTCCACTCAGTATAATTGCAATATTCTTCTTGTCCACCCAGAATATTTTCAGTATGCTTCTTTCCACTCTATACTTCTTGTCCACCCAGAATATTTTCAGTATGCTTCTTTCCACTCTATACTTCTTGTCCACCCTGAATATTTTCAGTATGCTTCTTTCCACTCTATACTTCTTGTCCACCCAGAATATTTTCAGTATGCTTCTTTCCACTCTATACTTCTTGTCCACCCAGAATATTTTCAGTATGCTTCTTTCCACTCTATACTTCTTGTCCACCCAGAATATTTTCAGTATGCTTCTTTCCACTCTATACTTCTTGTCCACCCAGAATATTTTCAGTATGCTTCTTTCCACTCTATACTTCTTGTCCACCCAGAATATTTTCAGTATGCTTCTTTCCACTCTATACTTCTTGTCCACCCAGAATATTTTCAGTATGCTTCTTTCCACTCTATACTTCTTGTCCACCCAGGGTATTCGCAATATTCTTCTTGTCCAACCAGTATATTCGCATCATTCTTATTGCCCCCCCCCCCCATCCCCAGGATATTCGCAGTATTCTTGTTGTCCGCCCAGGATATTCGCAGTATTCTTGTTGTCCGCCCAGGATATTCGCAGTATTCTTGTTGTCCGCCCAGGATATTCGCAGTATTCTTGTTGTCCGCCCAGGATATTCGCAGTATTCTTGTTGTCTGCCCAGGATATTCGCAGTATTCTTGTTGTCTGCCCAGGATATTCGCAGTATTCTTGTTGTCTGCCTAGGATATTCGCAGTATTCTTGTTGTCTGCCCAGGATATTCGCAGTATTCTTGTTGTCTGCCCAGGATATTCGCAGTATTCTTGTTGTCTGCCCAGGATATTCGCAGTATTCTTGTTGTCCGCCCAGGATTTTTGAAGTGCTCCATGTCCACCCTGTTCTTCTTGTCCACCCAGGATATTCGCAGTATTCTTCTTGTCCACCGAGTAAACAGTCTATAATCCATTTAAGGTCTTTCTCACTAACCTTTTTATTTTAAACACATACATAAATAGTCATATCAAGTAACACCTTTATACTGACACCTGTGGATGGTGCATAGTTTGACTATGGTAATGACGTACAAAACAATACATGCTAAAGGTCCATCTACACAAGTTTATTTCCAATTCTTTTTAAAAAATATTCTTTTAGTCTGTGTCCTATCTGTTACTCCAGATCTTGAAATTCAATAAAAATCGGAAGACAGGCATTCATTTACTTTTGGTCATGTATACTTTTAACATGTGAAACACGTATTTACCGTATACAATACTATCAGACGTAAGAAAATGTTTCACACATACTACACTGGTTTTCCCACGTGCCTAATATTTCCGTGAAACTAATTTTAGCAATCTTTATTTTCCACTTAAAGTATACTAATCCGATAATTCGAGGCACTAAACACTTCGCAGGCATAGTTACTTACACTTTAAGACAGCCTATTTGCAAATGTAAAATAGGAAAACAAGGTAAATACACACGGTAAAAATCACAGTTCCTCTTTTAAATTCATTCAAAAAACTTCACATCTTTTGTTCGCCCACGTTTCACAGCTGACCGGAACAGCATCACGCCTTTAAAGAAGACGGTCATGGCTGGGTCGACCTGAGAGCCAAGGTCGTTTTTTAAGGGGAAAAAGTCCAGTTTGGTCGGAATCCGAACCCACGACCATCCGATCCACAAATGAGCATCTAACCATTACACCACGGCGGCCACTTGGAATAGAGAAACAAACATATAATTGCACAACAGGAAAATTATAATAAAGATCATGATGTAATTAATAGAATGAGAATTGGTCGCATATAATTTAAATATAATAATTTACATATAAAATATGAACTGTTTAGTCATCGAATTAATTATAGAGATTTGTTGTGAATAGCGTATTCTTTACAGGACGTTTCAGAACCAATCCTAGTATTTTTTTTTTTGGGTCTGTTGTGGTTTTTCTAGGCAAATCTTACGTTCAGTAGTTTGCCATTGCTAATAAAACGGTCAGCTCTCGGTACCACTGTCGAAACCAACGCAAGACAAATCGTCCTCACTGGGATCGAGCACCCCGGCATTACGAAGCGCGTTCGCAACGCCTAATCCACAGACGCCGATTATGGAGAGTTATGTGAGTTAAAAGGGAGTCAGGATAACGCACCGGCTAGGTTCTTGCCTGCCGACCTGAAGATCTTGTGTTCGAATCGCTATGGAGTGGGAATTTTGTATAGTTGACCTTGCTTACCATGTCGATCCAGACTTAAATGGGTATACGAGTGTCGGGCGAGGTAAAGACGACAGAAGTAATGTTGACAAGCAAGATCACACACTGACTACCGACTGGTCTATACAAGAAGGTTAAAGGTTAAAGTCCAGAGGATTGACCTAATTGCATAGCATTTTATCCCATATGGCTCGGTCATTCTTCGCAGAACGGCTAGCCATTTGCCGAGAGCACCTCACAGAGCACGAGCTCCGTAGCTCCGGTGATCTCCGTGTGTAAAATATGAGTTTAACACCATATTCTTTATGAACCACTGACGAGAAAAGATTTACTTGTATTTTTACAAGCGATTTATGGGCTGTTGACAGATTGAGAAAGACCTTATTGGCTTCGGTTTCGTTCTGCAAGGATCGTCGCCATGTTATGTGCTGAATGTTGACCCGCTTGGACCAGCGGCAGCTGCAGGACTGCAGGTAAATCCTGAGACGTTTGTCTGACTTTGAGTCATCTCCATGGTACTTCTTAGTTCTTTGGTGCAGCCATTACGGATACATTTTCTTGGTGCCTCCGTTACGGAAAACCTGTTCTTGGTGCAGCCGTTGACTAAAACCTTTTCTTGGTGCCTTTGTTACGGATAACCTTGTTGCGTACTGATTCATGTGGTTTGCAACATTGTGGGGAGGGACAAGGGGCAGGCAAGGTATATACTAGGGTTAAGTGGACCGCAAAAGAGAGACAGAGTACCACAGCAAGAGTCAGACAGTGAGGTCGAAGAGCCAAGAGGCTCGTTTGCAGTGCAGTCAAAGGGAGAGAGTCCAGTTGGCAGAATAAGGCCACGAGGACTGGACACTCAAGAGTAGCTGTTCTGGGCGACAACTCGGGGAGGCGTAGGCTCACCAGTAAAACAAGACAGCGAAGATGCCGGCGACAGCTGTGTGGTGAAGGGGACTCAGAGCCAGGAGTCCTGCCGGTCATCGAAGTCCTTCGAAGAGGCTGATGTGCTGTGTGCGCATGATGGAGAACGAGTGTTATGAGTCCCTTTATAGTCAGCCGATGTGTCTGCTTAGTGTAGAGCAGAAGTCCAGTTAATAGGAGAGATTTCCAGTTCATCTGTACAGCGAGCCCGGAGTTGCGGGACGGTGTAGACCAACGACCACATCTGTTCTTGGTGCAGCCGTTGCGGAAAACCTGCTCTTGGTTCAGCCGTTACGGAAAACCTGTTCTTGGTGCAGCCGTTGCGGAAAACCTGTTCTTGGTGCAGCCGTTGCGGAAAACCTGTTCTTGGTGCAGCCGTTACGGAAAACCTGTTCTTGGTGCAGCCGTTACGAAAAACCTGTTCTTGGTGCAGCTATTACGGAAAACCTGTTCTTGGTGCGGCCGTTGAGGAAAACCTGTTCTTGGTGCAGCCGTTACGGAAAACCTGTTCTTGGTGCAGCCGTTACGAAAAACCTGTTCTTGGTGCAGCTATTACGGAAAACCTGTTCTTGGTGCGGCCGTTGAGGAAAACCTGTTCTTGGTGCAGCCGTTACGGAAAACCTGTTCTTGGTGCAGCCGTTGACGATATCCTATTTATTTTGAGGTTGAGCCGGTTATTGGGGACTAACCCCGGTTGACTGAGAAATTGATACGATTCTTGAAGTAGCAGAGGTGGTCAGATCTACCGACAGCAGCTCGAAAAGAAAAAAACAGATAGACTGACAGACACAGATAAAGACCCCTTTCCACCATTGCACGTCTGTTCGATGGTCATATTTTCGCTTCCTGTCAATGCTGTTGTGTGTATGTATGTGTGTGTGGGGGAGGGAGGGATTTTTTGGGGGGGGGGGGGTTAAATGCATTGGTGATTTTATTGAGTGACGTGAATAGAAAGATGTGGCATGAGTTGGATTAGGGCCTTTTGTGGATTAGGGACCATGAAACCAGTTTTATAAATCCGCTACACCCGATCGATTCAACAGCAGACCACCTTGCCTTGATTTTTTCATTCTTATGAGGCTCAACAGAACAATATTAAACTGACTTTCTCTCTCTCTCTCTCTCTCTCTCTCTCTCTCTCTCTCTCTCTCTCTCTCTCTCTCTCTCTCTCTCTCTCTCTCTCTCTCTCTCTCTCTCTGTGTGTGTGTGTGTGTGTGTGTGTGTGTGTGTGTGTCCTGCCTATCACACAGGTCTTCATTAAGCTAAAGCCTAAATCCAGTAACTATCCAACTTCAGCTTTCTCTGTTTTCAGTGTTTTATCTGTGACCGATCCCTTCAGTTCAGAAGATGGTGATCTCTGTTGTGGTGGTTTAGCATTCGTGTTGGTTCATTTGTTGATAAAGACTTTAGTCGAAACATTCGAGTGCATCTTAGGTAATTTTCCTTTCCCTCTCGTTGAAATTCCCAGTTATAGTTTGTCTTTAATTAGTTAATTTCTGCCTCTTATCATTACATTGTTTTGTGCATCACAAACAGACTACACGGTGGTCTCCATGGCAAAGTGATTGAGCTGTTTGCTATATGTTTTGAAGACTGTGGGTTCTATTTCGGAGTCCGACCTTCAGTCCGCAAGAGCAGATGTTCAGAAAATCACTGCTGGAACTACGAAATTCGTTGCTCTTCGGAGAGAGACCGCGCCATTTGAAATAAAATCTCGATTTATGAAGTCGGTCCACACTACTGTCAACTCCTTTGAGTTAGAACACATATATATATTCGCACTTACATATGTATGCATTACAACCGTAGCTATTATGTGCGAAAGAAAAATGATTATTAGATCTATGTGTATGCGTGTTAAAATAGTTATTGTGTTAAAAGGGGACAAGTTACATATCTGATCACCGTGTGTGTGTTTCCAGGTTCGACACTTCATATCCAGTGTCAATGGCCAAGACGTTCTTACAATGAACCATCAAGAAGTTGGACTCCTTCTGGTGCAAACAAACCAGATCACATTAACAGTGCTTTCAAACGCAAACCTGAGAGATGAAGGCAATAGGTTGCAAGCTGATAGTTTGACTGAAGCATATATACTTTAATTCATTGTTTACCAACAAAGTCAAGTAATGCTATAATATCTAATGTATTTACGCACTTAACATTAACAGCTGAGTGTTTCAACCTTCCATTCTTCACTTTCTTTGACTCGACTTCAGGACAAAGTCACAAATCTGTTGCTTTTAGACAGGCTCGATGTCGTTAAAGACCAAGTAAAGCAAAGAACTGTCTTTATTGCTAATCAATGTATAAAAGCTGTGCAGGTCAGGGGGTCTTGTATCAGGATTTAGGGCTGCATGAACTGTGTAGGTCAGGATGTTTATTTTGAGCTAAAAAAAAAAAACGCTCATCACCTTACAGGAGATTCGAACCCTGGTCTTATGCGTAGGAGATAGCATTCTAATCACTGGGTCAGCACTACTCAAAGTAAGCAGACACTATAGGAATCTGATTTACTGAGCCGAAGCTATGGCGAAATGCTGCATTTGTAACTCGTTTCGTTATGATGAACTGTGTCTGTTTGTCTGCGTCTGTGGCTTGAGCGTTCTAAACGTGCTTCGTAATACCGGGGTGCCGGGATCGATCCCAGCTGCGGACGATCTGTTTTGTGTTGGTTTCGACAGTGGTGCCCAGAGCTGACCGTTCAAAAGCAGTGGTAAACTACAGAACGTAGAAAAACCACAACAGCCAACCACCACAAAATGCTGATGTTGGTGGTTCCGCAACGCCCTGTAAAGGGTAAGCAACCAACTTTTAGCTATTTTGCTAGAACAGCGGCAGTTACCACATACTCTTGACGGCATCCAGTCACCCTATTGGCCACTATGTTGTGCAGGATGGTTTCACTGTCACGTCTTATGTTAAAACATGGGCTCTTTACGGTAATGTGTGTTGTTGCTGTAGAATGTAGAGCGTGTGTCCATTTTTATAGACTAATAGTTTCAGTGCAACCATAGTATTCTCAGGCTGGAGACAACGAAGTTTTTAACCACGCATAATTTCTCTGTGACTCAATGAGTCTTCTCATGAAGATAGAGAAGGACTGGATCAGAAGACTGTGGTTGGAGTCTCTAAAGCGGTCGGTGCTGACACATATCAGTTTTATATTTGGGCCAGGGCACGAAGGCATGCAAGGAAATGAGCAAGCTGATCGGCTTGCAGGTAAAGCTACTATGGAGGGCTAGCGAGCCGTGGGCCCAGCTGATATTTTGAATGCTCTATGAGAAGTAAGAGGTTTGCGAGAACCAATCGGTGACTGTGAATCTGCAACAATGACCAGACTGCAAAAACAACATGTTAAATGGGATGTGGCCAGACAAGAGCGCTGTGCAGGAAGCTAAAGAAGAAAAAGAACCCAACACAGAACTGGAATTGTGAGCCGCTACACGGTGCGGGGTTTACTTAAGAGAGGATTTGAGCCATTATAGGCTAAATTGTTGGATGTGCAGTTATGACAATCTGTTGACTAACTAGCTAACTAACTAACTAACTAGTTAACTAACTAACTAGTTAGTTAATAAAATATAAAAAAAAACTAACTAGTTAGTTAATAAAATATTTTTTAATAACTAACTAACTAGTTAGCTAAGTAACTAGCTAGCTGACTAACTATTGTATTCTTAGTTTGTAACTTTATATAATCTCCATATGGCTCTATTAGTCAGAGAGGATGTGCCAAAAAACCTCTTTTGTGTATATTGTATATTTGTCTATGTAAGTTGCAGAATGCTATTGCAGTTCCCCAGCCCCCTTCCCTCCCCCATCTAGGTTCCTCTGGATGTGATCTTCAGCTATGTCATGTAACAGAGGAAACATTCTCCGTGTGAATTCCGGGATCCCACTTTCATGGATGAGAGAGAATAACGGTCCTCATAACAACCAAGTCGTAAAAAGCACCTAAGCAAGTTTCTGCTGAAATGGGACGTGTTAAGCCGGAAGGAGCAATGTCGCTGCCTTGCTGTAAACCACAACTGTCCTTTTTCAGGGCAAACGTATAAGAACGAGAGATGGGTTCCCTTTGCTACCTACACATTAAAAACATACTAATGACATAGACTTTCAAATAACTGGGATCATTGTGAAGTAAGATTAACTCTGTGTGTGTCTGTGTGATGCCGGATTTGAAATTAGAGTATTGTGTTTGGTGACCTTTGTGCGCAGTCCCGTGTGACTTAGTGTTTACTTCCGGGCTGAGACGTTCAGAAATACAGTAAATCTGTTACAATGGAACCTCGGTTCTCGTACATCACCCTTTTTGAACAGCTCGCTTCTTTCGCATGTTTTCTCTGGAGCAGCGGTTACCTTCCTTGTGCCGCGATCCTTTATTACAGCTCCACAAGTTGTGGCGACCCTTTTGTACAGCTCCACATGCTGTGGCGACCTTTTTGTGCAGTTCCACATGTTGTGGCGACCCTTTTGTACAGCTCCACATGCTGTGGCGACCTTTTTGTGCAGTTCCACATGTTGTGGCGACCCTTTTGTACAGTTCTGCATGTTGTGGCGACCCTTTATTGTAAATCCGCATGTTGTTAAATTAAGAAGATTTTTGACATACAACCCTTTGGTTTTCATAGACAGCACAGAACCCTCCCTCAGACTGAAAAGCTCAAAAGGCTTTTAAACAATTCTCTGCACCATAAGGGTCAAGAGAGAATCTGAAACAAGTCGTTAAAGAAAATGTCTAAACCGTCCAGCAAGAGAAACAGAGAGATGTCCTGCAAATAAAGAAACTGAAATGAGGTGAAGCTCTTACACCAGAACCACAGCCAAGCTGTCCAGACCTATCTAGCACAGCTCGAAAGTCCCTGGAAACAGAAAAGAACAAATTGTTGAAAGCTGAATTTAGAATCGACATCACAGCACTCATGACACCCCTATAAGCGCTCCGTAACACATCTTCAGCAGCAAACGAAGAGTTACGATTCCGATGGCACTAGCAACTGTCTGATTGTATATCTGTCTCACCCTTCCCTTGAGTGTTGAGCGTTGGCCAGATCCCTTGGTAACTCCTCGCAGCGCCATTCTCCTCAGATCATAATTTTTTATTTGCGCTTTCGAACTGTAAACTCGCTCCCAGAGGGCACTCACAACAAAATAAGTTAGAGTAAAAATCCCTGTCACTTCCTATGCTCATAAATCAGTATACCTCTCATGTTTGATATGTGTGTTCACAGATGGTTTTTCTAAAGAAGTCAGAGGGGTAAGGTGGCCTAATGTACATTACATATCTTAAGAGCAACACAGAGACGCACTCAGACTGGCGGAGTCCCCGCGTGGGTTCTGGGTCCCCACTATGTAGAAACAATAAAAGACCCACTGTCTCACCAACAAGCATGTCGTAAGAGTCGACTAATTAGTTGTTTCTCTCTTAGTTGGAGTGCATTTGCCTAAGAGGCAGTGAACCAACAGTCTGCGTTACAAATAATCCAGATATGTAAAACTAGTTTGCACGCAAAAGTTGGGTTCAGGAACAAGACTAAAGTCCAGGGTTGGATGAACAAGCAGAACTTTCAGCTGGAGTTTACGCGAAGAAGAAGAAATTGGTTAAGGAAAGCATTAACCCTGCTTTCGGCTGTGCAGTCTCTTGACAGTGGAGTAGAATTAAATAATGGAGCTGTCATGTTCACACTAGCGACGAGCCCTACAAATTTACGTATGCTCCAAAAAGGACAGCATCATTTATAATAAATAAAATAATAAAAATTTTTCTAAACAGCAGGTTGAACGGGGTTGAGTTTTTTATTTTGTTTTCTTAAAAGGAATTGGAATTAGAGTTGTTTGAAACCATCAGAGTGCTGTTAACAAGAATATAATTAGTACTGCAGGGGATGCTAGCCCACTGGCGTGTCAGTGGAAATAAAATAGCAGAATAATTCGTAAAGGATGCGTGGTATCTCATGCAGCCCACTTACCTCAAAAATTCAAAGCGCCAAAGATTCAGGCTATGAATTGAACATGACCAGTGGGGATTATCATTACATCACCTTGGACAGATCCACTGGTGCTGCAGTCTCCTCCACAGTAGCTCCACAAACGTAAAACGACCGATCACATCCCTTCTGTTTTTAAACAATCAAACGTCTTAGAGACAGTTTCATGTTTGGCAGCTCCAGGTCGCACCCACATACGAGGGTTACAGAGTCACACCTGCTGCAATTGTCTTTGCGATATTCATCTGGTATGATATTGATACTTTTTCTCTAGACCACCCGCTAGAGCAGCCAAAATAGTCACATTGTCTGCCACGTGCAAACTCTTGGACTTAAACACTCGTGTGACCAGACAATGAGACTTAGTCAGACAAACCATTCTTGTCTGATGACGCTGGCATAGAACGGAGTCTGTGCGACTGAGCTGGTCAACCTACTTGTTCGCGTGAGAAGAAGGAGAGGACAAGAAAACAGGAAAAAGAAAATTTGCCATTACAGTTGTATAATAAACAGTTTAAATTCGATTACAGAAAGTATGCTTCAGGGAAAGGACAAGGCTCAAGAATTTGGTTACACTTGGCATAACTGATTAAAAGATGGCAATAGAGACAAGGAGATAAATGCATTGATGGCTTGGCCGACATGCTTAGGGTGGGACGAGAGCACTGACGTGATTTATGATTCTACTGATCTTTACCATGGCGAATCAATACATCCTAGTCTTATTGACCAACACATAATGTTGATTTTATTTCCAAGAGTGGCTGGGGAAAAAAAAGGGGGGGGGGGGGGGGGGAGTCTGTTCTATTTATTTATTGAAAAATGGGCGATAGAAAAAACAGGTTTGGCGAGCAATGGTCTAGAAAGTCGGAAATACATAGAGGTAATCGCTATAGGATGCCACGCTTTCATGTGTATAACATTTATTTTGCTGACAGAAAAGAGCGCAAACAACAGTAGCAAAGTTAGCAGTTACCTCGCCTGTGCATCTAACCAGAGCCGAACATTTTAAGTTTGCATCTGAAACTAATCTCTAGCGACGGGTCACATGACACATTTAGGCTGAGGCGTTACAGGAATGTGTGTATACGACATGGCTTTTCGCACCTGAGTGTGGGTACCTGTGTCTGTTATCCGGGCAGGTTGACACATAGTGATATATTTCAGTGTTCTTCAAGCGGTGGTGGACCTCGGCCCACTGGTGGGCTTCGTAAAAGTCCAAGTGGACCGTGAAAATACTGCTAACTGATTAGGGTAGGTAGATTTTTCGATGCTTTCTTAATATCCTACCACAAACAGGGCAAAGCCACAGGTCACGGGAAAGTCTGATATTTTACGGGGTGGTAGATAGGCTGCATGCAGTCGTGGGAGCTAGGCTGCACTCTCTCGTGGGACGTAGGTGAGTTTGGGTTAGGGCCAGTTCTAGATGTTTTGGGGTTATTAGAAGCATCCGAAAACCGGGAAACCCGGTCTTACCACCCTCTAAAAAGTTGGACTGTCCTGTGACGTCATCTGGGCGTAGGATATTACGAAAGAACCGATTTTTTTCTTCCATGATTGTAGTCTGTAGGGTTAACATCTCTAGGTTCAGAAACAAAAGATATCGCATCAGCTGAAATTTTGCATTTTGTGACACTAAACCGCCATTTACATTTATTTTTGCTTCTTCGCCTGATTAGCTGTCAGGTGGGCCTCGAAAACAATGTCCCCTGTTTTCGCGCGTCTCGTGTTTAAAAGGTTTGAGAACACTGGTTTATATCCTTTATGTAAAGGTGTGAGAATCGACTTCATTGCATTGGGTTTTATCCCATATTGCTCAGTCTCTCTCTCTCCAGAACAGCTGACACCTAGCACGACCTCCGTAGCTACGGCGACGATTCACAGGAATCTCCCTAAAAATTGCACTCGTGAACTGAACGGCGCGTGAAACGAACCCACGACCTTGAGTGCGCGAGGCAAACGACTTGACCACTTGGCCACGGAGACACCCGCTTCTGCATATAATTGCATTGCACTGATGAGGATTGCGAAGTTACAATCACAGGCCACCTCTGTGTAACACTGTAAAAGCTGTCACTGCTATCTGTTTTGACAACACTTTGGGGCTGTGTAGACGCGAAATGGGGAAGGGTGGGATTCGTGAGCCTGAGGGTTTTGTGCCACATGGCTGATGTGGCCACGGACAGTGCAGGTTAGGTTGTTTAATTCCCCTACCCCCCAAAAAAATCTATTACCTTGCCAAAGGGTCGAACTCCCCGGGTATCCCGCATAAGAGTCCTACGTTGTAACCGCTCGGGCAGCTGCTTCTCCTTCCTCTCTTTGTAGAAGATCAAAAGAAAGCGGATATCTCATGTATATCAGTAACAACGTTTACTCCATCTAAACGGCAATCTACAGCATTACGGCCAACAAGATACAGTGGAACCTCGCTTAACGAGCATAATTCGTTCCAGAATCTTACTCGTTAAGCGAAACACTCGTTATGCGAAACAATTTTTCTCATATAAATTAGTGTAAAATACGATAATGTGTTCCATGTCGAAAAAAAAAAAATACTCACAAAATGTTATGTATAACGTTTATTCAAAGAAAAGTATATACATATTGTTAGGAAGAGTGAATCATCTTCATCTTTTCTTCAAACGCGGAACAAACCCACCTGGAATGTGAATTTGATTTGCAGAAAAAAAAGTCGAAATAATTATGATACATAGATAATTATTTTTTTTTTACTAGAAAGATGTCCAGAGACATTTATTTTTGCCGACGATTCACAATTTGGCGAAAATGCGACACAGCATCATCATTCAATAAATTTGCTGCGCGCATAGCGCCTTCCTTATTAGGGTGATGCAACAGTTTGCCATGCTTTCAGTATTTCTCCTATTTCGCCAGAAGATTGTTGCTTTTGTGTTACCTCCTCCTCCTCTGACAAACTTTTCTCCAAAACTTCTTGCTGTGAAACACAATGCAAATCCATAAGCTCTTGGGTGTCAGCTCTTAGCTGTGCTCTTCCACAAGCTCTTTGATATGATATCACTGTTATCCACCTGCAATCCCATGAAAGTGGCCAAAGACACAATCTCGTTGACTACAGGTTCCACAGGTAATGTCTCGAAGTCACAAATCGACAAAGCTCTCCGGCCAAAGCTTCTTCCAAGCAGAAGTTAGGGTTCTCTTGGTAACCCCTTCCCCGGCCTTGTCGATCATCTTGAGGCAGGCAATGATGTGGAAGTGATTTTTTTTCCCCCAAAAATTCTTTGAGAGTGAGGTTGGGTCCTTCAGTCACCTGAAAACAATGCTCGAAGAGTGCTTTAGTGTAGAGCTTCCTAAAGTTAGAAATAACTTGCTGGTCCATGGGCTGGAGTAACGGGGTGGTGTCGGGAGGCAGAAACTGGATCTTGATGAACTTAAATTCTTCAGACAGATCATCTTGTAGGCCTGGGGGATTCATGTACATATATCACAATATAACACAAGTTTGAGAAAATGTGTGATCACAAGTGACACTACGATGCTACTGGAACAAGTGCTAAACACTGATGTAACATGCGCACAATTGGGGACTTCCCCTCTCCTCGCCACTCGTTATGCGAAACGTCGCTTGTTAAGCAAGTCATTTTTTAAAATGTTTTTTGCTCGTTATTCGAATTACTCGTTATGCGAGTTGCTCGTTAAGCGAGGTTCGACTGTACAGCGAGTGTCCTCTTGACTTGCCTTGTTTTGAGGGGGTGGGGGACGTCACGTTCAACCAGCATCCTCGAAGGGGGAGCTTTAGGTTATTGTGACTTAGGTTATTTGCGCCACATAGAATGGCTAAGTATTGCTCGCCACCAAGGAGCACTGAAAGGAAATGTTGATGCGATCATTAGAGACAGACCCAAATACTGTCAAAACAGACAACGAAGTCGTCTACTGGCCAGCTAACTGGCGACCCGGTCGCGGCTGATGTTTAGTGACTGTCGGGCACATGGAATTTATATATATAGCACACTTGTTAATCACAACAACAACAACAACAGTTGTTGTTGCATTCCATTGTATTCAACAACTATTTGATTGCACTATCATGTGACTGTCCTCGGCACAGACACACAAAAAAAAATAACAAGTTCACAGTCCTTGCTTAGATAATCCACCATCATACTCGCCATACCTTAACCACTGGGAATTTCCAACACTAGGAAAGTGTTCCAACAGGTGAACAAACCATCGCCACTCGATACATGCCTTACTATAACTGTTTGTTAATCATCATGGGACAGATTAGGCGTAAAGTCCCAAAACAAACTGAACTCGCTTCTTTTCTTTTTCTTGTTCTTGTTCTCCTTGTTCGTGTTCTAGTTCTTTTTCTTCTTTCCCCTACTCCTAACTAATGTCAGCGGCGCCAGGGCAGGAAAAGATCTCTTTAACGGGCCCTTCTGTTCGCTTCCTAAAAAAACACTTTTCAGTGTCGCATATAATTCAGCCGTCCATATTCTACGTTGTCGACCTATGGGTCTTTTAGCGTTGTATCTGCACAACACTGCTTTCTGTAGTGCCCTGATCACTGCGCTTCTCTGACCGCCCAAAATTGATATTCTTAGTCTATTGGCTATGCGCTACATAAGTTTATCATATACTTTCTTCTATAAATATAAAAGAGACCAGGCCAGATGTTCCTGTAGTGTTTTATCTGTAAAGTAAGTAAAGATCAATTTTCACGCCTTTAAGCGCATCAGGCATACATGAAGGAGGCGGTGGGTCAGCATTACGCCGGCCGTCTTTACTTCCCCAGTACATACGTCGTGGGTCGACCTGAGACGCCCCATACCACGATAAAAATCCACGCAACCAGCAGTGGGTTTCGATCGCGATAATTTGAAATTACGAGTCGGACTCGTCAAGCCAAAGCAACGGACGCCGTTAATGTTCTATGTGGTTGGAAAGAGATAAAGGAAACTTAGCAATCAGTTCTAACAAACCAAGGTAGTTGTCATTATTTGGTTATTTGAAAGTTTCCTTTGTGGGAAAAAAAAGGCTGGGGGGGGGGGGAGAGTAAATGCTATAAAGGCCCCAGCTGATTGTGCAGCCCTTAGTTGTAGCATATGCAGCCTATACCTTTACCGAGCACGACACATGCACTTCCCTGCCCAAGGTGTCTACTGTTGATACAGACTGAAAACCGTTGATTTATTTAGGCCCATCTCTCCCTAACAAACCAAAGCTTATCCGCATATAAGCTACTGTCGAACATAGCCCTACTACCCACCAGTGCGTCCTGCTCAGAAGTTGTTTCACCGTTGTCAGTGTGGACGCTGGTTGCATTTGAACTCAGTTTGCTTTTGTGGTAGTTTGTGAGTTTTATTGACTAGACAAGACTTTTGCTACAAGCCTTCAATACAGTACAGTCATGTAAGTGAATATTGTTTTGTGCTTCATCTGATCTCAGAGCTTTTTATTTACTTATCACACACAGAAAGCAAAACCTCATTAACACGAATGGCTTCAGAAGAATACTCGGTTAACAGACGAAAATCGCGGTTCAGAGATGAATTAATTTCAGTTCCCGGTTAGCAGGATTTGTTTTTTAAACACGAACTTGATTTTCTGTTACTTTGAATTCGTGATATTGCGGTTTTATAAATGTATCAAAGATCTTTGCCTCTAATAACCATACATCACAATCATAATTTAGTAATACTGCTGCTGTTGCTGTTAATGTTACTACTACAATTATATACATATATATTTATGTGTGTGTGTATGTGTGTACACATACCCGACGCACGCACAATTGCATTGACACATAAATTAGTAACACATACATACACACATTTAAATGAACCACACATATATACCTAAATGCAAACCTGCTCTCTATCCTACAGACAGTTATGTCCAACTTCCACACACATGAATAAACACAAACAGGCTTACCTGTTACCAATAAATACACCTAAACATACACTCATACCTACATAAATGCATGCATGCTTCCACGGATACATGCATACCTACATATATTCCCTACTTGCATACATCAACGAACACATGCGTGCATACACGTGTTTGGAATCAGACGTGTATTATCACGTGAATGAAGGGCCCAATCTGATTGATACCCTCGTTGATGACTTTGCTAGCCCCCGGACTGAGACACTCGCCCAACGTCCGGGCTGGCTCTGTACATGTGGGAAAAGCTTCACGGGGTTGCATGGTCTGAGAACGCATGCCGGAAGAATGAAATGCGAGGGTGCTCCACGCAGTAAACGCCGTCGCAAAACTACTACTCCTGTGGTAGTTTCTGAGTCGTTAGGGAACGACGGGCAGGGGGAACCCCACTCGCCCGGAGAGGCCCATGACGTCGACTGCGGAGGAGCACCTTTGATGATTTCTGAAGAAGTGCGTTCCAGAATCAGGTTTCCACCTGCGAGCGAGAATGTGGTGTGGTGTAAGTTGGAGGTTACATTATGTGAGGTACTTAAACAAACTCTAAACAAGAAGTCGCTAGGCAACAAGCTTACTAAATTTGGTGATGTAATATATGAACACTGCTCCCGCGAGTTCGGGACAGTAGTAAAGGCACAGCCGGGTGCCAAGCAGAATACTAGCAGGAGGCAGAGGGACATTCTGAAGTGTCGGGCAGACAAGAATGCCCTCAGAAAACGATTCAAAGCCGCTACGGGCAGCGAACGGGAGGGGCTGTACGAAGTGTGGGTGCACTTAAAGAACAAACACAGTGCCCTCTGTCGCGCCGAGCGTTTCTGTAACAACAGACGTAGAACCAAAAGGGAGCGAGAGAAATTCTTTAGGGACCCGTATCAGTTTGCCCGAGGTCTATTCGAGCAACCGAAGTCTGGGACTCTGGTTGTCAGTCAGGAAGAACTAGAGCTACATCTACGCAAGATGTACTCGGATAAAAAGAGGAGAGAGCCTCTCGATGACAATCCAGAGATCCTTAGCGGTCTTAAACAGCCTTCGGTGCCGAAGGTACCATTTAAACTGGTACCTCCCCTTTGGTCTGAGGTTGAGGACGTTGTGAAAAAAGCCAGCGGCAAGTCTGCCCCAGGTCCGAACGGTGTTCCGTACGTTCTTTACAAGCGTTGCCCGAAAATCCTTAAAATGCTTCACGTCTTGTTGAGACAAGCGTGGATCCGCAATCACATATGTCCAGAGTGGTCAAAGGCAAATGGGGTCTACATTCCCAAAGAGCAGGACTCGAAGAGTCTTTCCCAATTCAGGCCCATCTCGCTGTTGAATGTTGAGGGTAAGATATTCTTCTCAGTCATGGCTCGCCGGCTCACACAGTATCTGATGACTAACAAGTACATAGATACGAGTGTTCAGAAGGGTGTCATTCCAGGCGTTCCTGGGTGCCTTGAACACGCGACCATGATTTGGGAGGCTATCCAGAGAGCCAAGCATGAGAGAACCAATTTGCACGTTATATGGTTGGACTTAGCCAACGCCTACGGGGCAGTCCCCCATAGGCTACTGTGGCGAGCCCTTCGCATGTTTCACGTACCGACACAGATCAGTCAAATGGTCGAGCAATATTTCTCTAAGTTCGCTTTGCGCTTCTCTACCTCGACGTTTACCACGAGGTGGACTGAGTTGCAGATTGGGATAGCTGTGGGGTGTACGATCTCACCTATACTGTTTGTCATGGCAATGCAGATCATGTTGGACGGGGCGGCCGGCTACGGACTGGGCCTTCAAATAGGGGATCACTGGTTACCGCCACTGCGCGCATTTATGGATGACACGACTATTATAACGGGCAGCGAGGAGTCTGCCCGCACGATCCTGGAAAGATTGGACGCGGTGGTCCAATGGAGCGGTATGCAGTTCAAACCGCAGAAGTCAAGGAGTCTGTCAATCCATAAGGGCAAGGTGTCGGCGACCAGTTTTACGGTGGCAAGGAACAAGATCCCTACGGTTCTGGAGGAACCGGTGAAGAGTCTCGGTCGCGTTTACGATTCGAAGTTATCTGACAGAGCGGAGGTCCGGCGAATACACGAGTCACTGGCTACAGGCCTGCTCGCGATCGAGCGATGCAGGCTGGTCGGGAAATTCAAGGTATGGTGTCTCCAATTCATGTTGATTCCGAAACTCCTATGGCCACTGTCAGTCTACGAGGTGACGATGACTGCAGTTGAAGCCATGGAGAAAAAAATCAACACAGCCTTAAGAAAGTGGATTGGAGCACCGCCTTGTCTGACCGACGTGGCTCTGTATTGTAAACAGGCTAAGCTGGTACTTCCGTTCAAGTCAATAACCGAAGAGTTTAAAGTCGGCAAAGTTAGGCTCGCCATGCTTCTGCGCGAGTCCTCAGACCCAAATGTCATCGCTGTCCAGCCCGCTCTAAAGACTGGCCAGAAGTGGAAGGTCCTCGATGCGATAGGAGCTGCTCAGAACGCACTAAAATTGAAGGAGGTAATGGGTTACACACAAACCGACCGTCGAGGCCTAGGGCACGGGAAAGTCAATTGGTGGTCAAAGGCCTCAGCCAAAGAACGCCGAGACATGGTGATACAAACGGTGAGGGACAACGAAAACGAGATTCGGGTTCAGAAAGCAGCCCAGCAGTCGCAGCAGGGCCATTGGGTCAGCCTGGAGAGCGCATTGCCTAGAATACTCACATGGGGTGAGATCTGGCGGATGACCCCGCTGCGACTGAGCTTTATCGTTCGTTCGGCGTACGATGTATTACCGTCCGGTGTTAACATGGTTAAATGGTCTGCGACCAACGATCCGACTTGCCCGTTGTGCAAATCAAAGCAAACTCTTGAGCACGTCCTGTCCGCGTGCAGGAAAGCCCTAGGTCAAGGCCGCTATACCTGGCGCCACAACAAGGTGCTAAAAGAGTTAGCAGCCGTTGTCGACCAGGCTAGAATGAGGGCTAATGCCAGAGCCAGTTCTAGTATCGTCCCCATTCGTTTCCTCAAGGCTGGGCAGGTTCCAAAAGGTAATGTCAACAAAAACGCATTCGCTCCATCTGTGCTAGACTCTGCGAGGGACTGGTTACTGGCGGTTGATCTGCCAGGACATGAACGGTATCCCGAGTTGATCCGTAAAACCGGCCTGCGACCGGACATCGTTCTCCATTCTGCACAAAAACGGCAACTCATCCTGATTGAGTTGACGGTCCCGTTTGAGTCGCGGATGGAGGAGAATCATTTGTATAAGCTCGAGAAATACAGTGATTTAGCAGCCGGTTTGAGGAGAAACGAGGCTTACACAGTACGGGTATTTGCCGTCGAAGTGGGAGCGAGAGGCCTCGTTTCCACTTCGCTCTACAATGTGGTGAAAGAATTAGGATTGCGCGGTAATGAACGGAAACGAGCACTCAAAAAACTGGGAGAGGTGGCCGAAAGGGCCTCTAGCTGGCTTTGGACGCAGCGCAACAACGTAGGGGACGGGCCTCGGTGAGCTGGTCCGGGTATCTAGCGGAAAGGAGTTTCTCATCCCTTTGAAAGTCCATCGTGTACGATTTGTCTGCCAGTGTCCCTCTGCCAACTGCTAATAAAAGTCCAACATGTGTCCGGTAAACCAAAGTAAGCTTGTCGCTCGGTCGTCCAGGCATGCGGACTGTTCTAATTACGCTGCCGTGGCGACTTCTTATCTCACAGTACCTCCTTCGAAACCACTAAGTCGTCTTGTCTCTGGCCGAAAGTATAACACCATCCAGTAATCTGTGCAGCGGGGAAGCAGCCCTGAGTGTCATGAACTCAGGTGGGCCCACCTCCGAATACGTTTAGGAATCGTGGGCCGAAACGTGTGTCGAAAGAGGATAATTTCTACTGATGACTGTAGATCCCCGCTGTACTTGCTCCCTGTGAGTTTATTCTTATCATTCCTGGCGCTGTTGCTGTACTTTTTTTTTTTTTTTAAAGTGTTTCGAGGCTAGCTCCACTTAGAAAATATCAGACAAATATTTAATTTAAAGGCGTCCGTGGCTCAGGCGTTGCGAGTCCGACTCATAATTCCAACGTACCGCGATCGAAACCAACTGCTGGCTGCGTGGATTTTTATCGTGGTATGGGGCGTCGCAGGTCGACCGAGTCTAAAATGGGTACCAGGATGTATGGCCTGCTGATCACATTACCCACCTGGTGCCGTATGGTCTGTAAAAATATTGGTGCTCTTTCCATTTGCCCGATGCGCCTAAAAGCCGTGAAAAGGGATCTTTACTCACTATTCATTTCTGAATTGGCCTACGTCGAACCAATCTCCAGTGAGTACCAAAAATGTCCTAAGACAGTGTTTCCCAAACTGTTCTTACTTGCGGCGCTTTTTCCCCCCAGTTAACATTGATCCACAGCGCCCTAACCTAAGTAAAAGTATGACTATTCGTATGCAAGAGATAAAAAAAAAACTCGTGTATCTATGAATTTTTCGCGGCCTCCCAGTGAAGAGGTCGCGGCTCCCCGGGGCGCTGCTGTTCACAGTTTGTGAATTACTCCCCTGAAACATAAAAAGCGGTCGGTGTGATATTACCCACACATCACCCCCCCCCCCCCCCCCCCCCGAGTACCCACTGGTCTATAAAAGTCTGAGTCTTGTATCTATGCCCAATAGACATAAAACGTTCTTTATTTCCTAACTACCGAAAATTGGCTTCAGTTAGCAGTAATGTGTTACAGTTATGTGTCTGGACTTTTTCACCGGGCCACGATGGTGTGTTGGGGAAATGAACAGTCGGACAGACTGGCTGGCTCTGAACAACTTGGTGGAATACTGATACATGATAAGGCAGACGTGTTTAGTGCCTTATGGGAGAGCGTGTACAGTTCGGAGGAGCAGATGGAACACCACAGTCTGGTGAGATTGATGCAGGGGGAAGTGACGAGAGGTTCTGGCAGATGCTCGAGGCTCAAAGGAAAGGCATAACAGATGTTTAATCAGAATGCCACTAGCACCCTTAGTATTGGAACTCTTCGCTGGCTGCTGAAGATGGGGACGGAGCGTTTATGGGAATGCCCCAAGTGCTGTGATGTCGGTTCTTAAATCAATGTTTCGAGCCAGTGGAAGCTAAATCTTATTTTCCTAAACCTCATAATTCGTCGTCGTCTTCTTCTTCTTCTTCTTCTTCTTCTTCTTCTTCTTCTTCTTCTTCTTCTTCTTCTTCTTCTTCTTCTTCTTTTTTCAGCATTCCGAGCCATTGAGGTTGAGGGCAGATATCACCTGCCTCCACTCATCTCTCTGGTTGGGCTTCTCTTTCCAGTTGGTAACACCAAGTGTTAGCTGGTTACTCTGTAAATTATTTTTCTATTTTCTTCTTAGTCTGATTTTCTTTTTGGTCTGCTTCCTGGTCTGCTTCCTGGTCTGCTTCCTCGTCAACGACCATTCATCTCCTTTGCGTAAAAAATAGTGAAGATGATGTTGATGACAATAATAATAATGAAACTTGTATTTTAACTAATGACACAATACTGAGCGGCATAGCATATGCACTGCTTGGTCTGATTTTTAAGTTATAACTTAGACAATTCTCACAATCACTTCCCGCATCTGCAGTAGTATTTTTTCAAAGACTCAACCACTGACTTGCTTGCGAGCAGATTTGTATTCAAGGATATGCATGACCACTTACCCATACCCAATCACACACCCAACCACTTCAAAATTATTTAATAAAATAATATGTATTTTGTTACACACCTCGGATTGGTTGTTTGCTGAAATTCTATCAGCACGGGAGCTTTTCGTGGGCTTCTGGGGAAAGGGGGGTGAGGGGGGGGGGGAAGGGGGGGGTAGTGGTGCACGTATGCCAATGTCCCGACTGCATTGATGTCAGTTCTTCATTGATTGATTGATTATTTCATTCATTCATTCACTGAAGTTATTGTGCTTAACGTCAGGCGCGGTAGCTGGGGGACAAACTCTTAGAATTCCGAGTTCATGCTCGGGGTAGGTAAAAAAAAAAAAAATGCCACATATTTCCCAGATTTACTGTATCTATCATGGAATCAAGGCTTAAGTGTTGCGATATCCATGGTACCGAGCCAAAGGGTTTACAACTCATGGTTTCTAGACAAAATAAAAAAACTGTGTGCTCAACCATTCGAGACCGAGTGAGAAATGATACTATCAGACAGAATGCGGGGATACTATCAGGCAGAATGCAGGGATACTATCAGGCAGAATGCACGAACAAAATATTGACTTTGTTTTGGTTTCAACGCATCAACGCACATGGTGTAACCCATAAGTGCTTCGTCCTTCTATTAACTCAAGCCTGAGTCTGAAAAATCTCAGCGCAGTGCACGAACTCTGTTGCACCGGCGAGGATCCTGAACTACTTTAAGTAGATTTCCAACTGCCAAGGTATTTATTACGTGCGCAAAAATACACACGGGCGTCTGGTCTTACTACCCAGAGACCAGGGGAAATTACTAGAAGTTCACGTGAAAAAATCCTAGCCTTCGCCAGGGCTTGAACCCGGGACCTCTAGCACTCGAGTCAGACACCATGCCTCGAGACCACGCAGCCCCTAGAAATGACTGAGAAGCTGAAGATCAGATACGTCTGTGTTTTGCTAGAAAGCAGTCACAACAGTTACCGACACAGGCGATACACCTAAAGCAGGTCTTATGTGAGAGCAAGAGGACGCCCAAAGAGAAATGAAACTGGTGACACAGGGAATGATACAGGTCAATGCTGGCCATCAAGCGGTGACTGCTAACTATTCCTCTCAACGAGGCCAACAGCAGAAGTTGATGATGATATTGATGACTTTAGAATGTGGAACTGGCAAACTATTGTTCTTCTTGTCTATTCAGGCGAAAACAATGAAAATTAAATCGTAAATAATATATCAGTACATGAGGCGTGATTGAAAAATCAATAGATCATACTTTAATTGGTGATATGGTCAACACCACACCGACGACCGCCTTGAAATCGCAGAATTTTCTAACGTATTCATTTCAGACTGAATCTAGCTTGGAGCTCGCCTTGATGCGGGTTCGAACCTAAGACCTTTGATCCAACAGATAAGCGTCTAGACGCCGTGCTACCTCAGGCCATGCGTCTCATGTGAGCAAAGCCAGGCAAACAAATGCTTTTTGAAATCTACTGTAATAAGCCAAAGCTTAACGAAACAGTACAAAGTATAACAGGCTGCATTGTGGTGATGATGATGGTGAAGAAAAGGCGCTGGTCTTGAACAGGACACACGCTAAGAAAAGATGAGAACTATATAATTAAAATGTCTCTCCACTGGAACCCACAGGGCCATAGAAATAAAGGAATTAAAAAAAACAGAGAGGGGAGCAAGAGAACGAAGTTAAAAGGATGGGAAGGATATGGGAAGAGCTGCATGCGAGAGCGAAGGATAGAACGACTTGGCGTGAGTGGTTGAGGGCCTTTGCTCCATTTGGGGGCTATACAGAGAAAAGAAGAAGATGATAGTGATGATGATGATGCTAGGAGGGTGGGTAACCCCGTAAAAAAATGCCTGAGAAGAGATGTGTCACCGTGAGCGCAATATCGGCATTGTAAAGGACATAGTGCAATCCCTCTGGGGTAACGCAGAAGAAAAAAAGGTTTTTTGTCTTTAAACCCATAAAATTCTGTATTTCGTTATTTTAAACTTTTACAATTTTTTCTGAAGTGTCGGAGTTCAGTGCTGAATGACCCACTAACAAACACAGTTTAGGGCCTACAATTTCGCGGCCGAAAAAAATTTTTTGTAAAAAAAAAT
>CAJHNH020005901.1:0-16696 GCA_905116865.2 Candidula unifasciata | reverse complement strand
GGAAAATATTATTTTGGCCAAACACATAAAGTCTGGAAAAATGTCACTTGTGGTCATTTTTATGTTATCTCAATTGTTGCCCCCAGATTGTACCAAAATGCCAAATCGGACATTCAGTTTACCTACTCTGCATCTTGCGTGTCTATTCATGTGTGAAATAATTGTCTGGGACTCAATGTTTAGCGGTAGGACACAAACAAGTTGTTAGGAACAATTCTTCGTAAAATTTGTTTTTTACTTTTATCTTATCTATTTTTCTGTCACCAACGAGCTCCAAAATGTCCAATCTCTCATCTAGAGTATCTCGTCAAGTGTGAAATGATAAACTGAGACTAAATTGGCATCTTTTTTGCAAATATGATTTTGGCCAAACGCGAAAGGCATAAATTCTGGAAAAATGTCACTTGTGGTCATTTTTATGTTATCTCAATTGTTGCCCCCAGATTGTACCAAAATGCCAAATCAGACATTCAGTTTACCTACTCTGCATCTAGCGTGTCTATTCATGTGTAAAATAATTGTCTGGGACTCAATGTTTAGTGGTAGGACACAAACAAGTTGTTAGTGACGATTCTTAGTAAAATTTGTTTTTCACTTTTATCTTATCAATTTTTCTGTCACCAACGAGCTCCAAAGTGTCCAATTTATCACCTAGAGTATCCCGTCAAGTGTGAAATGATAGCCTGAGACTAAATTGGCAACTTTTTTGCAAATATTATTTTGGCCAAACGTTAAGGCAAAATTGTCACTTGTGGTAATTTTTATGCTATCTCAATTGTTGAACCCAAATTGTACAAAAATGCAAAATCAGACATCCAGTTTAACTACTCTGCATCTAGCGTGTCTATTCATGTGTAAAATAATTGTCTGGGACTCACTGTTTAGTGGTAGGACACAAACAAGTTCTAGGAACATTTCTTCATACAATTTGTTTTTTACTCTTATCTTATCCATTTTTCTGTCACCTATGAGCTCCAAAGTGTCCAATTTCTCATCTAGAGTATCTCGTCAAGTGTGAAATGATAGACTGAGACTAAATTGGCAACTTTTTGGAAAATATGATTTTGGCCAAACGTGAAAGGCATAAGTTCTGGAAAAATGTCACTTATGGTCATTTTTATGTTATCTCAATTGTTGAACACAGATTGTACCAAAATGTCAAATTAGACATTCAGTTTACCTACTCTGCATCTAGCGTGTCTATTCATGTGTAAAATAATTGTCTGGGACTCACTGTTTAGTGGTAGGACACAAACAAGTTCTAGGAACATTTCTTCATACAATTTGTTTTTTACTCTTATCTTATCCATTTTTCTGTCACCTATGAGCTCCAAAGTGTCCAATTTCTCATCTAGAGTATCTCGTCAAGTGTGAAATGATAGACTGAGACTAAATTGGCAACTTTTTGGAAAATATGATTTTGGCCAAACGCGAAAGGCATAAATTCTGGAAAAAATGTCACTTGTGGTCATTTTTATGTTATCTCAATTGTTGACCACAGATTGTACCAAAATGCCAAATCAGACATTCAGTTTACCTACTCTGCATCTAGCTTGTCTATTCATGTGTAAAATAATTGCCTGGGACTCACTGTTTAGTGGTAGGACACAAACAAGTTGTTAGGAACATTTCTTCGTAAAATTTGTTTTTCACTTTTATCTTATCTATTTTTTTGTCACCTATGAGCTCCGAAGTGTCTGATTTTTCATCTAGAGTATCTCGTCAAGTGTGAAATGATAGACTGAGACTAAATTGGCAACTTTTTGGAAAATATGATTTAGGCCAAACGCGAAAGGCATAAATACTGGAAAAATGTCACTTGTGGTCATTTTTATGTTATCTCAATTGTTGCCCCCAGATTGTACAAAAATGACAAATCAGACATCCAGTTTAACTACTCTGCATCTAGCGTGTCTGTTTATGTGTAAAATAATTGTCTGGGACTCACTGTTTAGTGGTAGGACACAAACAAGTTCTAGAAACATTTCTTCGTAAAATTTGTTTTTTCACTTTTATCTTATCTATTTTTCTGTCACCTATGAGCTCCGAAGTGTCTGATTTCTCATCTAGAGTATCTCGTCAAGTGTGAAATGATAGACTGAGACTAAATTTGCAACTTTCTGAAAAATATGATTTTGGCCAATCGCGAAAGGCATAAATTCTGGAAAAATGTCACTTGTGGTCATTTTTATTTTATCTAAATTATTGCCCCCAGATTGTACAAAAATGCCAAATCAGACATCCAGTTTAACTACTCTGCATCTAGCGTGTCTATTCATGTGTAAAATAATTGTCTGGGACTCACTGTTTAGTGGTAGGACACAAACAAGTTGTTAGGAACATTTCTTCGTAAAATTTGTTTTTCACTTTTATCTTATCTATTTTTCTGTCACCAACGAGCTCCAAAGTGTCCAATTTCTCATCTAGAGTATCTCGTCAAGTGTGAAATGATAGACTGAGACTAAATTGGCAACTTTTTTGCAAATATGATTTTGGCCAAACGCGAAAGGCATAAATTCTGGAAAAATGTCACTTGTGGTCATTTTTATGTTATCTCAATTGTTGCCCCCAGATTGTACCAAAATGCCAAATCAGACATTCAGTTTACCTACTCTGCATCTAGCGTGTCTATTCATGTGTAAAATAATTGTCTGGGACTCACTGTTTAGTGGTAGGACACAAACAAGTTGTTAGGAACATTTCTTCGTAAAATTTGTTTTTTCACTTTTATCTTATCAATTTTTCTGTCACCAACGAGCTCCAAAGTGTCCAATTTCTCATCTAGAGTATCTCGTCAAGTGTGAAATGATAGACTGAGACTAAATTGGCAACTTTTTGGCAAATATTATTTTGGCCAAACGCGAAGGCATAAATTCTGGAAAAAATCACTTGTGGTCATTTTTATGTTATCTCAATTGTTGCCCCAAGATTGTACAAAAATGCCAAATCAGACATCCAGTTTAACTACTCTGCATCTAGCGTGTCTATTCATGTGTAAAATAATTGTCTGGGACTCACTGTTTAGTGGTAGGACACAAACAAGTTCTAGGAACATTTCTTCGTAAAATTTGTTTTTTACTTTTATCTTATCCATTTTTCTGTCACCTATGAGCTCCAAAGTGTCCAATTTCTCATCTAGAGTATCTCGTCAAGTGTGAAATGATAGACTGAGACTAAATTGGCAACTTTTTGGAAAATATGATTTTGGCCAAACGCGAAAGGCATAAATTCTGGAAAAAATGTCACTTGTGGTCATTTTTATGTTATCTCAATTGTTGCCCCCAGATTGTACCAAAATGCCAAATCAGACATTCAGTTTACCTACTCTGCATCTAGCGTGTCTATTCATGTGTAAAATAATTGTCTGGGACTCAATGTTTAGTGGTAGGACACAAACAAGTTGTTAGGAACATTTCTTCGTAAAATTTGTTTTTTTTACTTTTATCTTATCTATTTTTCTGTCACCTACGAGCTCCAAAGTGTCCAATTTCTCATCTAGAGTATCTCGTCAAGTGTGAAATGATAGACTGAGACTAAATTGGCAACTTTTTTGCAAATATGATTTTGGCCAAACGCGAAAGGCATAAATTCTGGAAAAAATGTCACTTGTGGTCATTTTTATGTTATCTCAATTGTTGCCCCCAGATTGTACCAAAATGCCAAATCAGACATTCAGTTTACCTACTCTGCATCTAGCGTGTCTATTCATGTGTAAAATAATTGTCTGGGACTCACTGTTTAGTGGTAGGACACAAACAAGTTGTTAGGAACATTTCTTCGTAAAATTTGTTTTTTCACTTTTATCTTATCTATTTTTCTGTCACCAACGAGCTCCAAAGTGTCCAATTTATCATCTAGAGTATCTCGTCAAGTGTGAAATGATAGACTGAGACTAAATTGGCAACTTTTTGGAAAATATATGATTTTGGCCAAACGCGAAAGGCATAAATTCTGGAAAAAATGTCACTTGTGGTCATTTTTATGTTATCTCAATTGTTGCCCCCAGATTGTACCAAAATGCCAAATCAGACATTCAGTTTACCTACTCTGCATCTAGCGTGTCTATTCATGTGTAAAATAATTGTCTGGGACTCACTGTTTAGTGGTAGGACACAAACAAGTTCTAGGAACATTTCTTCGTAAAATTTGTTTTTTACTTTTATCTTATCCATTTTTCTGTCACCTATGAGCTCCAAAGTGTCCAATTTCTCATCTAGAGTATCTCGTCAAGTGTGAAATGATAGACTGAGACTAAATTGGCAACTTTTTGGAAAATATGATTTTGGCCAAACGCGAAAGGCATAAATTCTGGAAAAATGTCACTTGTGGTCATTTTTATGTTATCTCAATTGTTGCCCACAGATTGTACCAAAATGCCAAATCAGACATTCAGTTTACCTACTCTGCATCTAGCGTGTCTATTCATGTGTAAAATAATTGTCTGGGACTCACTGTTTAGTGGTAGGACACAAACAAGTTGTTAGGAACATTTCTTCGTAAAATTTGTTTTTCACTTTTATCTTATCTATTTTTCTGTCACCTATGAGCTCCAAAGTGTCCAATTTTTCATCTAGAGTATCTCGTCAAGTGTGAAATGATAGACTGAGACTAAATTGGCAACTTTTTGGAAAATATGATTTTGGCCAAACGCGAAAGGCATAAATTCTGGAAAAATGTCACTTGTGGTCATTTTTATGTTATCTCAATTGTTGCCCCCAGATTGTACAAAAATGCCAAATCAGACATCCAGTTTACCTACTCTGCATCTAGCGTGTCTATTCATGTGTAAAATAATTGTCTGGGACTCACTGTTTAGTGGTAGGACACAAACAAGTTCTAGGAACATTTCTTCGTAAAATTTGTTTTTCACTTTTATCTTATCTATTTTTCTGTCACCTATGAGCTCCAAAGTGTCCAATTTCTCATCTAGAGTATCTCGTCAAGTGTGAAATGATAGACTGAGACTAAATTGGCAACTTTTTTGCAAATATGATTTTTGCCAAACGCGAAAGGCATAAATTCTGGAAAAATGTCACTTGTGGTCATTTTTATGTTATCTCAATTGTTGCCCCCAGATTGTACAAAAATGCCAAATCAGACATCCAGTTTAACTACTCTGCATCTAGCGTGTCTATTCATGTGTAAAATAATTGTCTGGGACTCACTGTTTAGTGGTAGGACACAAACAAGTTGTTAGGAACATTTCTTCGTAAAATTTGTTTTTCACTTTTATCTTATCTATTTTTTTGTCACCTATGAGCTCCGAAGTGTCTGATTTTTCATCTAGAGTATCTCGTCAAGTGTGAAATGATAGACTGAGACTAAATTGGCAACTTTTTGGAAAATATGATTTAGGCCAAACGCGAAAGGCATAAATTCTGGAAAAATGTCACTTGTGGTCATTTTTATGTTATCTCAATTGTTGCCCCCAGATTGTACAAAAATGACAAATCAGACATCCAGTTTAACTACTCTGCATCTAGCGTGTCTGTTTATGTGTAAAATAATTGTCTGGGACTCACTGTTTAGTGGTAGGACACAAACAAGTTCTAGAAACATTTCTTCGTAAAATTTGTTTTTTCACTTTTATCTTATCTATTTTTCTGTCACCTATGAGCTCCGAAGTGTCTGATTTCTCATCTAGAGTATCTCGTCAAGTGTGAAATGATAGCCTGAGACTAAATTAGCAACTTTTTGGAAAATATTATTTTGGCCAAACGCGAAAGACATAAAGTCTGGAAAAATGTCACTTGTGGTCATTTTTATGTTATCTCAATTGTTGCCCCCAGATTGTACCAAAATGCCAAATCAGACATTCAGTTTACCTACTCTGCATCTTGCGTGTCTATTCATGTGTGAAATAATTGTCTGGGACTCAATGTTTAGCGGTAGGACACAAACAAGTTGTTAGGAACAATTCTTCGTAAAATTTGTTTTTTACTTTTATCTTATCTATTTTTCTGTCACCAACGAGCTCCAAAATGTCCAATCTCTCATCTAGAGTATCTCGTCAAGTGTGAAATGATAAACTGAGACTAAATTGGCATCTTTTTTGCAAATATGATTTTGGCCAAACGCGAAAGGCATAAATTCTGGAAAAATGTCACTTGTGGTCATTTTTATGTTATCTCAATTGTTGCCCCCAGATTGTACCAAAATGCCAAATCAGACATTCAGTTTACCTACTCTGCATCTAGCGTGTCTATTCATGTGTAAAATAATTGTCTGGGACTCAATGTTTAGTGGTAGGACACAAACAAGTTGTTAGTGACGATTCTTAGTAAAATTTGTTTTTTCACTTTTATCTTATCAATTTTTCTGTCACCAACGAGCTCCAAAGTGTCCAATTTATCACCTAGAGTATCCCGTCAAGTGTGAAATGATAGCCTGAGACTAAATTGGCAACTTTTTTGCAAATATTATTTTGGCCAAACGTTAAGGCAAAATTGTCACTTGTGGTAATTTTTATGCTATCTCAATTGTTGAACCCAAATTGTACAAAAATGCCAAATCAGACATCCAGTTTAACTACTCTGCATCTAGCGTGTCTATTCATGTGTAAAATAATTGTCTGGGACTCACTGTTTAGTGGTAGGACACAAACAAGTTCTAGGAACATTTCTTCGTAAAATTTGTTTTTTACTCTTATCTTATCCATTTTTCTGTCACCTATGAGCTCCAAAGTGTCCAATTTCTCATCTAGAGTATCTCGTCAAGTGTGAAATGATAGACTGAGACTAAATTGGCAACTTTTTGGAAAATATGATTTTGGCCAAACGTGAAAGGCATAAGTTCTGGAAAAATGTCACTTATGGTCATTTTTATGTTATCTCAATTGTTGAACACAGATTGTACCAAAATGTCAAATTAGACATTCAGTTTACCTACTCTGCATCTAGCGTGTCTATTCATGTGTAAAATAATTGTCTGGGACTCACTGTTTAGTGGTAGGACACAAACAAGTTCTAGGAACATTTACCAACGAGCTCCAAAGTGTCCATTTTTTCATCTAGAGTATACTGCAAGTGCTGAAAGGATAGACTGAGACTAAATTGGCAAATTTTTTTTTGCAAATATTTTTTTGGCCAACGCGAAAGGCATAAATTCTGGAAAAATGTCACCTTGTGGTCATTTTATGTTATCTCAATTGTTGCCCACAGATTGTACAAAATGCAAATCAGACATTCAATTTACCTACTCTCGCATCTAGTTGTCTATCATGTGTAAAAGTATTGCCTGGGAATCACTGTTAGGGATAGGACACAAAACAAGTTCTAGGAACATTTTATCATAAATTTGTTTGTTACTCTTATCTTTCCATTTTTCTGTCAACCTAAATGAGCTCTTACAGTGGCAAAATATCATACTAGAGTATCTCGTCAAGTGTGAAATGATAGACTTAGACAATGGCAACTTTTTGCAAATATTATTGGCCAACGCGTAGTATAAAATTCTGCAAAATGTCACTTGTGGTCATTTTTATGTTATCTCATTGTTGCCCCCAGATTGTACCAAAATGCCAAATCAGACATTCAGTTTACCTACTCTGCATCTAGCGTGTCTATTCATGTGTAAAATAATTGTCTGGGACTCACTGTTTAGTGGTAGGACACAAACAAGTTGTTAGGAACATTTCTTCGTAAAATTTGTTTTTCACTTTTATCTTATCTATTTTTCTGTCACCTATGAGCTCCAAAGTGTCCAATTTCTCATCTAGAGTATCTCGTAAAGTGTGAAATGATAGACTGATACTAAATTGGCAACTTTTTGCAAATATTTTTTTGGGCACACGCGAAAGGCATAAATTCTGGAAAAAATGTCACATGTGGTCATATTTATGTTATCTCAATTGCTGCTCCCAGATTGTACAAAAATGCCAAATCAGACATCCAGTTTAACTACTCTGCATCTAGCGTGTCTATTCATGTGTAAAATAATTGTCTGGGACTCACTGTTTAGTGGTAGGACACAGACAAGTTGTTAGGAACATTTCTTCGTAAAATTTGTTTTTCACTTTTATCTTATCTATTTTTCTGTCACCAATGAGCTCCAAAGTGTCCAATTTCTCATCTAGAGTATCTCGTCAAGTGTGAAATGAAAGACTAAGACTAAATTGGCAACTTTTTTGCAAATATTATTTTGGCCAAACGCGAAAGGCATAAATTCTATAAAAATGTCACTTGTGGTCATTTTTATGTTATCTCAATTGTTGCTCCCAGATTGTACCAAAATGCCTAATCAGACATTCAGTTTTCCAACTCTGCATCTAGCGTGTCTATTCATGTGTAAAATAATTGTCTGGGACTCACTGTTTAGTGGTAGGACACAAACAAGTTGTTAGGAACATTTCTTCGTAAAATTTGTTTTTCACTTTTATCTTATCTATTTTTCTGTCACCTATGAGCTCCAAAGTGTCCAATTTCTCATCTAGAGTATCTCGTCAAGTGTGAAATGATAGACTGAGACTAAATTGGCAACTTTTTTGCAAAATATTATTTTGGCCAAACGCGTAAGGCATAAATTCTGCAAAAATGTCACTTGTGGTCATTTTTATGTTATCTCAATTGTTGCCCCCAGATTGTACAAAAATGCCAAATCAGACATTCAGTTTAACTACTCTGCATCTAGCGTGTCTATTCATGTGTAAAATAATTGTCTGGGACTCACTGTTTAGTGGTAGGACACAAACAAGTTGTTAGGAACATTTCTTCGTAAAATTTGTTTTTTCACTTTTATCTTATCTATTTTTCTGTCACCTATGAGCTCCAAAGTGTCCAATTTCTCATCTAGAGTATCTCGTCAAGTGTGAAATGATAGACTGAGACTAAATTGGCAACTTTTTTGCAAATATTATTTTGGCCAAACGCGAAAGGCATAAATTCTGCAAAAAAATGTCACTTGTGGTCATTTTTATGTTATCTCAATTGTTGCCCCCAGATTGTACCAAAATGCCAAATCAGACATTCAGTTTACCTACTCTGCATCTAGCGTGTCTATTCATGTGTAAAATAATTGTCTGGGACTCACTGTTTAGTGGTAGGACACAAACAAGTTGTTAGGAACATTTCTTCGTAAAATTTGTTTTTCACTTTATCTTATCTATTTTTCTGTCACCTATGAGCTCCAAAGTGTCCAATTTTATCATCTAGAGTATCTCGTCAAGTGTGAAATGATAGACTGAGACTAAATTGGCAACTTTTTTGCAAAATATTTTTTTGGCCAAACGCGAAAGGCATAAATTCTGCAAAAAATGTCACTTGTGGTCATTTTTATGTTATCTCAATTGTTGCCCCAGATTGTACCAAAATGCCAAATCAGACATTCAGTTTACCTACTCTGCATCTAGCGTGTCTATTCATGTGTAAAATAATTGTCTGGGACTCACTGTTTAGTGGTAGGACACAAACAAGTTGTTAGGAACATTTCTTTCGTAAAATTTGTTTTTCACTTTTATCTTATCTATTTTTCTGTCACCTACGAGCTCCAAAGTGTCCAATTTTATCATCTAGAGTATCTCGTCAAGTGTGAAATGATAGACTGAGACTAAATTGGCAACTTTTTTGCAAATATTGATTTTGGCCAAACGCGAAAGGCATAAATTCTGCAAAAATGTCACTTGTGGTCATTTTTATGTTATCTCAATTGTTGCCCCCAGATTGTACCAAAATGCCAAATCAGACATCCAGTTTACCTACTCTGCATCTAGCGTGTCTATTCATGTGTAAAATAATTGTCTGGGACTCACTGTTTAGTGGTAGGACACAAACAAGTTGTTAGAAACATTTCTTCGTAAAATTTGTTTTTCACTTTTATCTTATCTATTTTTTCTGTCACCTAACGAGCTCCAAAGTGTCCAATTTCTCATCTAGAGTATCTCGTCAAGTGTGAAATGATAGACTGAGACTAAATTGGCAACTTTTTTGAAAATATTATTTTGGCCAAACGCGAAAGGCATAAATTCTGCAAAATATTGTCAATTGTTGTCATTTTTATGTTTTCTCCAATGTGGCCCCAGATTGTACAAAAAGACAAATCAGACATCCAGTTAATATCTGCATCTAGCGCGTCGATCATGTATAAAAATAATTGTCTGGGATCACTGTTTAGTGTAGGGACACAAACAAGTTTAAATAGGGAACATTTCTTCGTAAATTTGTTTGTTACTTTTTATCTTACCCATTTCTGTTCACCTATGAGCTCCAAAGAGTCCAATTTCTCAAGCAAGAGTATTCGTCAAGTGTGAAACGATAGGACGAGACTAATTAGCAACTTTTTGGGAAAATATTACTTTTAGCCAAACGCGAAAGCATAAATTATGGAAAAAATAGTGTCACTTGTGGTCATTTTTATGTTATCTCATGGTGCCCCCAGATTGTACCAAAATGCCAAATCAGGACATCAGTTTACCTACGTCTGCATCTAGCGTGTCTCATTTCATGTGTAAAATAATTGTGCTGGAACTCATTGTTTAGTGGTAGGACACAAACAAGTTGTTAGGAACAATTTCTTCCGTAAAATTTGTTTTTTCACTTTTATCTTATCTATTTTTCTGTCACCTATGAGCTCCAAAGTGTCCAATTTCTCATCTAGAGTATCTCGTCAAGTGTGAAATGATAGAACCTGAGACTAAATTGGCAATTTTTTTTGGGGAAATATGATAAACTTTTGGCCAAACGCGTAGGGCATAAATTCTGCAAAATTGTCACTTGTGTCGTCTTTTTTATGTTATCTTTCAATTGTTGCCCCAGATTGTACCAAAAATGCCAAATCGCGACATCCAGTTTAAATCTACTCTGCATCTAGCGTGGTCTATTCATGTGTAAAATAAAATTGTCTGGGACTCAAGTGTTTAGTGGTAGGACACAATGTGACAAGCCTTTGTTAGGAACATTTCTTCGTAAAATTTGTTTTTCACTTTTATCTTATCTATTTTTCTGTCACCAACGAGCTCCAAAGTGTCCCATTTTCTCATCTAGAGTATCTCGTCCAAGTGTGAAATGATAGACGTGAGACTAAAATTGGGCAACTTTTTTTTTGCAAATATTATTTTTGGCCAAACGCGAAAGGCATAAATTCTGGAAAAAAAATGTCACTTGTGGTCATTTTTATGTTAGCTCAATTGTTGCCCCCAATATTGTACCAAAATGCCAAATCAGACATTCCAGTTTTTAACTACTCTGCATCTAGCGTGTCGTATTCAATGTGCAAAAAAATTGTCTGGGACTCAGTGTTTTAGTGGTTAGGACACAAACAAGTTGTTAGGAACATTTCTTCCGTAAAAGGTGTTTTTTTCACTTTTATCTTATCTATTTTTCTGTCACCAACGATCTCCAAAGTGTCCAATTGTATCATCTAGAGTATCTTCGTCAAGTGTGAAATGATAGACTGAGACTAAATTGGCAACTTTTTTAGGCAAATATGATTTTGGTCCAAACGCGTAAGGCATAAATTTCTGCAAAATTGTCACATGTTGTCATTTTTATTTTATCTCAATTGTTGCCCCCAGATTGTACCAAAATGCCAAATCAGACATCCTTTCCCTACTCTGCATCTAGCGTGTCTATTCCATTTGTAAAATAATTGTCCTGGGACTCAATGTTTAGTAGGAGGGGACACAAACAATTCGTAGGAACAATGTCTTCGTAAAATTTGTTTTTCACTTTTATCTTATCTTCTTTTCTGTCACCTTTGAGCTCGCAAAGTGTCCAATTTATCATCTAGAGTATCTCGTCAAGTGTTGAAAATGATTAGACTGAGACTAAATTGGGCAACTTTTTTACAAATAATATTTTTTGCCAAACGCGTCTATAGCATAAATTCTGCAAAAATGTTCACTTGTGGTCATTTTTATGTTATCTTAATTGTTTTGCCCACAGATTGTACAAAAATGCCAAATCAGACATTCAGTTTACCTACTCTGCCATCTAGCGGTCTATTCATGTGTAAAATAATTGTCACTCTGGATACTTCACATGTTTAGTGGTAGGACACAAACAAGTGTTGTTAGGAACATTTCTTCTGTAAAAAATAATGGTTGCCCCCAGATTGTACAAAAACATGTATAAAATAATTGTCTGGGACTCACTGTTTAGTGGTAGGACACAAACAAGTTCTAGGAACATTTCTTCGTAAAATTTGTTTTTTACTTTTATCTTATCCATTTTTCTGTCACCTATGAGCTCCAAAGTGTCCAATTTCTCATCTAGAGTATCTCGTCAAGTGTGAAATGATAGACTGAGACTAAATTAGCAACTTTTTGGAAAATATGATTTTAGCCAAACGCGAAAGGCATAAATTCTGGAAAAAATGTCACTTGTGGTCATTTTTATGTTATCTCAATTGTTGCCCACAGATTGTACCAAAATGCCAAATCAGACATTCAGTTTACCTACTCTGCATCTAGCTTGTCTATTCATGTGTAAAATAATTGCCTGGGACTCACTGTTTAGTGGTAGGACACAAACAAGTTCTAGGAACATTTCTTCATAAAATTTGTTTTTTACTCTTATCTTATCCATTTTTCTGTCACCTATGAGCTCCAAAGTGTCCAATTTCTCATCTAGAGTATCTCGTCAAGTGTGAAATGATAGACTGAGACTAAATTGGCAACTTTTTGTAAAATATGATTTTGGCAAAACGCGAAAGGCATAAATTCTGGAAAAAATGTCACTTGTGGTCATTTTTATGTTATCTCAATTGTTGCCCACAGATTGTACCAAAATGCCAAATCAGACATTCAGTTTACCTACTCTGCATCTAGCGTGTCTATTCATGTGTAAAATAATTGTCCTGGGACTCACTGTTTAGTGGTAGGACACAAACAAGTTCTAGGAACATTTCTTCATAAAATTTGTTTTTTACTTTATCTTATCCATTTTTCTGTCACCTATGAGCTCCAAAGTGTCCAATTTTTCATCTAGAGTATCTCGTCAAGTGTGAAATGATAGACTGAGACTAAATTGGCAACTTTTTTGAAAATATGATTTTGGCCAAACGCGAAAGGTAAATTCTGGAAAAAATGTCACTTGTGGTCATTTTTATGTTATCTCAATTGTTGCCCACAGATTGTACCAAAATGCCAAATCAGACATTCAGTTTACCTACTCTGCATCTAGCGTGTCTATTCATGTGTAAAATAATTGCCTGGGACTCACTGTTTAGTGGTAGGACACAAACAAGTTCTTAGGAACATTTCTTCGTAAAATTTGTTTTTTACTTTTATCTTATCCATTTTCTGTCACCTATGAGCTCCAAAGTGTCCAATTTTTCATCTAGAGTATCTCGTCAAGTGTGAAATGATAGACTGAGACTAAATTGGCAACTTTTTGGAAAATATGATTTTGGCCAAACGCGAAAGGCATAAATTCTGGAAAAAATGTCACTTGTGGTCATTTTTATGTTATCTCAATTGTTGCCCCCAGATTGTACCAAAATGCCAAATCAGACATTCAGTTTACCTACTCTGCATCTAGCGTGTCTATTCATGTGTAAAATAATTGTCTGGGACTCACTGTTTAGTGGTAGGACACAAACAAGTTCTAGGAACATTTCTTCGTAAAATTTGTTTTTTACTTTTATCTTATCCATTTTTCTGTCACCTATGAGCTCCAAAGTGTCCAATTTCTCATCTAGAGTATCTCGTCAAGTGTGAAATGATAGACTGAGACTAAATTGGCAACTTTTTTGCAAATATTATTTTTGGCCAAACGCGTAAGGCATAAATTCTGCAAAAAATGTCACTTGTGGTCATTTTTATGTTATCTCAATTGTTGCCCACAGATTGTACCAAAATGCCAAATCAGACATTCAGTTTACCTACTCTGCATCTAGCGTGTCTATTCATGTGTAAAATAATTGTCTGGGACTCACTGTTTAGTGGTAGGACACAAACAAGTTGTTAGGAACATTTCTTCGTAAAAATTTGTTTTTTACTTTTATCTTATCTATTTTTCTGTCACCTATGAGCTCCAAAGTGTCAAATTTATCATCTAGAGTATCTCGTCAAGTGTGAAATGATAGACTGAGACTAAATTGGCAACTTTTTTGCAAATATTTTTTTGGCCAAACGCGTAAGGCATAAATTCTGCAAAATTGTCACTTGTGGTCATTTTTATGTTATCTCAATTGTTGCCCCCAGATTGTACCAAAATGCCAAATCAGACATTCAGTTTACCTACTCTGCATCTAGCGTGTCTATTCATGTGTAAAATAATTGTCTGGGACTCACTGTTTAGTGGTAGGACACAAACAAGTTGTTAGGAACATTTCTTCGTAAAATTTGTTTTTCACTTTTATCTTATCTATTTTTCTGTCACCTACGAGCTCCAAAGTGTCCAATTTCTCATCTAGAGTATCTCGTCAAGTGTGAAATGATAGACTGAGACTAAATTGGCAACTTTTTTTGCAAATATTTTTTTGGCCAAACGCGTAAGGCATAAATTCTGCAAAAAATGTCACTTGTGGTCATTTTTATGTTATCTCAATTGTTGCCCACAGATTGTACCAAAATGCCAAATCAGACATCCAGTTTACCTACTCTGCATCTAGCGTGTCTATTCATGTGTAAAATAATTGTCTGGGAGTCAATGTTTAGTGGTAGGACACAAACAAGTTGTTAGGAACAATTATTAGTAAAAAAAATTTTCTCACTTTTATCTTATCTATTTTTCTGTCACCAACGAGCTCCAAAGTGTCCAATTTTTCATCTAGAGTATCTCGTCAAGTGTGAAATGATAGACTGAGACTAAATTGGCAACTTTTTTTGCAAATATTTTTTTGGCCAAACGCGAAAGGCATAAATTCTGGAAAAATGTCACTTGTGGTCATTTTTATGTTATCTCAATTGTTGCCCCAAGATTGTACCAAAATGCCAAATCAGACATCCAGTTTAACTACTCTGCATCTAGCGTGTCTATTCATGTGTAAAATAATTGTCTGGGACTCACTGTTTAGTGGTAGAACACAAACAAGTTCTAGGAACATTTCTTCGTAAAAGGTGTTTTTCACTTTTATCTTATCAATTTTTCTGTCACCAACGAGCTCCAAAGTGTCCAATTTATCATCTAGAGTATCTCGTCAAGTGTGCAATGATAGACTGAGACTAAATTGGCAACTTTTTTGCAAATATTATTTTGGCCAAACGCGTAAGGTATAAATTCTGCAAAAAATGTCACTTGTGGTCATTTTTATGTTATCTCAATTGTTGCCCCCAGATTGTACAAAAATGCCAAATCAGACATCCAGTTTAACTACTCTGCATCTAGCGTGTCTATTCATGTGTAAAATAATTGTCTGGGACTCACTGTTTAGTGGTAGGACACAAACAAGTTCTAGGAACATTTCTTCGTAAAATTTGTTTTTTACTTTTATCTTATCCATTTTTCTGTCACCTATGAGCTCCAAAGTGTCCAATTTCTCATCTAGAGTATCTCGTCAAGTGTGAAATGATAGACTGAGACTAAATTGGCAACTTTTTGGAAAATATGATTTTGGCCAAACGCGAAAGGCATAAATTCTGGAAAAAATGTCACTTGTGGTCATTTTTATGTTATCTCAATTGTTGCCCACAGATTGTACCAAAATGCCAAATCAGACATTCAGTTTACCTACTCTGCATCTAGCTTGTCTATTCATGTGTAAAATAATTGCCTGGGACTCACTGTTTAGTGGTAGGACACAAACAAGTTCTAGGAACATTTCTTCATAAAATTTGTTTTTTACTCTTATCTTATCCATTTTTCTGTCACCTATGAGCTCCAAAGTGTCCAATTTTTCATCTAGAGTATCTCGTCAAGTGTGAAATGATAGACTGAGACTAAATTGGCAACTTTTTGGAAAATATGATTTTGGCCAAACGCGAAAGGCATAAATTCTGGAAAAAATGTCACTTGTGGTCATTTTTATGTTATCTCAATTGTTGCCCACAGATTGTACCAAAATGCCAAATCAGACATTCAGTTTACCTACTCTGCATCTAGCTTGTCTATTCATGTGTAAAATAATTGCCTGGGACTCACTGTTTAGTGGTAGGACACAAACAAGTTCTAGGAACATTTCTTCATAAAATTTGTTTTTTACTCTTATCTTTTCCATTTTTCTGTCACCTATGAGCTCCAAAGTGTCAAATTTATCATCTAGAGTATCTCGTCAAGTGTGAAATGATAGACTGAGACTAAATTGGCAACTTTTTTGCAAATATTATTTTGGCCAAACGCGTAAGGTATAAATTCTGCAAAATTGTCACTTGTGGTCATTTTTATGTTATCTCAATTGTTGTCCCCAGATTGTACCAAAATGCTAAATCAGACATTCAGTTTACCTACTCTGCATCTAGCGTGTCTATTCATGTGTAAAATAATTGTCTGGGACTCAGTGTTTAGTGGTAGGACACAAACAAGTTGTTAGGAACATTTCTTCGTAAAATTTGTTTTTCACTTTTATCTTATTTATTTTTCTGTGTCACCAACGAGCTTTCTGTGTTTCACTTTTATCTTATTTTCATTTTCTGTCACCTTAAAAAGTGTCAAATTTATCATCTAGAGTATCTCGTCAAGTGTGAAATGATAGACTGAGACTAAATTGGCAACTTTTTTGCAAATATTTTTTTGGCCAAACGCGTAGGGCATAAATTCTGCAAAATTGTCACTTGTGGTCATTTTTATGTTATCTTAATTGTTGCCCACAGATTGTACCAAAA
>CAJHNH020005900.1:0-16701 GCA_905116865.2 Candidula unifasciata | reverse complement strand
CCTATCTGTGAGGGTGCTGATGGTCCGCCTGCCATATTATCCGGAAACTAATCATAATTTCACACATCATTGAGGCCCTGTTAGGGTATGTATTTAAGCTCGATAATCTGGGACCGATGTTCGGAGGAGTGCCTATACACCTAAAGACGTCTAAATGGGAGACGGAGCATCTATGGGTATGCCAAGTGTGCTATGATGTCGATTATTAAATCAGTAAAATCAATGCATAGTAAATGTTGTTGTACTCGTTGTTTACCAATGCTACTATTCTATTTTGATGTCTGTCTAAGCCAAGTGTTTAAGAATTTTAAAAAATCGGAATACGAATGTTTTGTTTATTTAACGAATCAACATTACGGCACAAGGATTGTAACCCATAAGTGCTCCTTTCGTTTTCTAACTCAAGCCTCAGTCCGAAGGTTCTCAGAGCTGTGCACGAAATCCGTTGCACCGGCGGGAATCTTGAAAACTTTAGGTAGAATTTTAGCACCAAATTTGGTCTGGGCAGCGCAGTTAGGCTATACTTTTTCGATTTCCAATTGCCACGCAAGAATACACATAGGCTTTCGATCTTACTACCTAGAGACCAGGGAAAATTACTAGAAGTCCACTTTGAAAAATCCCAGCCTTTATTAGGATTTGTACCCGGGACCTCAAGCACTCGAGGCGGACACCATACCTCGAGACCAATCAGCTCCAAAAAATACAAAACAGGTGCCCATTACAATACAGGGGCATTACAATACAGGGGCATTACAATACAGGGGCGTTACAATACAGGGGCATTACAATACAGGGGCATTAAAATACAGGGGCATTACAATACAGGGGCATTACAATACAGGGGCGTTACAATACAGGGGCATTAAAATACAGGGGCATTACAATACAGGGGCATTACAATACAGGGGCATTACAATACAGGGGCGTTACAATACAGGGGCATTAAAATACAGGGGCATTACAATACAAGGGCATTACAATACAGGGGCATTACAATACAGGGTATTACAATACAGGAGCATTACAATACAGGGGCATTACAATACAGGGGCATTACAATACAGGGGCATTACAATACAGAGGCATTACAATACAGGGGCATTACAATACAGGGGCATTACAATACAGGGGCATTACAATACAGGGGCATTACAATACAGGGGCATTACAATACAGGGGCATTACAATACAGGGGCATTACAATACAGGGGCATTACAATACAGGGGCATTACAATACAGGGGCATTACAATACAGGGGCATTACAATACAGGGGCATTACAATACATGAGCATTACAATACAGGGGCATTACAATACAGGGGCATTACAATACAGGGGCATTACAATACAGGGGCATTACAATACAGGGGCATTACAATACAGGGGCGTTACAATACAGGGGCATTAAAATACAGGGGCATTCGAATACACAGGATCATCGAGCAAGATGGTCGCGAGTTTAAACTGTTTTTATAAATGAATCATATTGCATCTTACAGTTTTGAGTTTAAAAAAATGGTTTAAACCCCCGGCAATCATTGTCCATGACCCAGTAAAAGATATGTTGCATTTAACAACGAGTTTAGACCAAAATTAAACGTGGAAAACTGGGTCCATCTTCCCATTTCTTAACTTCGACCTACAAGGCCATTGACACGAAGGGGGTCATTTCCCAGCCACCTCTCATTACTTTCTTACTTAAGTATTCATGTGCCATGATTTACACACATACTATTGCAAGGACAGCATGTGACACCTCAACATCTCCTGTCTGTCGTCAACAGATACAGATCTGTGGCATATGATGTCATGAAAGTTCGGATTTCAAATTTAATAGCATGACAGTAGAACTTGATACATTCAAAGTGTCTGCGAGCCGCGCTCACGTCACCTCTGACATTTATCTAGTCACAGAACAGGACATCGGATACTCATTAAACATCAGTACTGTCGCATAACAGATGACTTTATCCACGGCAACGGTTCCCAAGCTGTTCATTTGTACACCAGTCTTTCAAGTGCTGTGGTTATGATTCCACATTTTGGAGCAATATTCACTGACGACGGAAAATTAGATGAAGAAATTAACACCAGATGGGTAAAGAAATGCAAATTTTAGTACCAGTCTTGTCGGCTCTGTGGCTAACTCGATGCGAACGCTTCGCAATGTCGGGTTGCCAGGTTCGATCCAACCCTTGCGTTGGTTTCGACAGTGGTATCAAGAAAGCCGACTGTCCAGAAAGCAATGGCAAACTACTGGACGTAAATTTGCCTAGAAAAACCACACAACAGCCAGGGGCTGTTGGGGTTGGTTCTGCAACGTCCTGTAAAGGATGCGCAGCTAACCTTAGTACTTATAGCATAAGACAAGTCGATGAGTAATGAGAAACATACAAAAAGTGTATTAATTCCCACGCTATGCCACCAATGTCGAGAATGGTCACTCACAACAAACCAGAAAAAGAAAATAATAAACAAGAGCAAGAACATATGGATAGATAAGATCAGAGAAACTCTAAAACAGAATGATGCGTCTAAGGACGAGGCGGTTAGAAGATCAAGAAGCAGAACCTTATATCTCCATCGACATCTGAAAAGTAACAGAAGAAATGAAGAAGAAGAGGTTATGAGGGAAAGTCAATAAGTAAGTCACAAATGGTTATAGGAGGGTAGACAAATGTAGTTTGTGGTTTTTAAAGGTGTCATTAGGTGACAGAAACAGCGAACTTTCTGACTCCGTCCGTTAGATGGAGCTAGGTGTTGCATGCGTATTCGTTACACAGAAACGAAATGGCGACTATTTTTACGAAGTGTACGCTCAGAGAAAAAGATGATACTGTTTGTTATTTCATTTTTTCTTGGGGGGGGGGGGGGGGGGGGGGGGGGGGGGGGAGAGAAAAAAGGCTGCATGCAAAGGTCATTCATAAGGAAATGCTTTATGTTTATGCTGACTAATGTTTATCCCTTAGAGCGGTGCATAGCTGGGTAAAAAAAAAATTATTTTCAAGGACGCTCTAAAATTGTAGATGAAGTCTGATCCGGCCGTCCTTCTGTGATTGCTGCAGATGAATCCGTGCAGCGAGTGGAGGGGATGATTAGAGGTGACAGGCGAGTAACGGTTGACTCTGCAGCAGCTTAAACAGGGCGCTCACATGATTCATTTCTGCAACATAATGATCCAATAGAAACCCTCCTTGGCGGGATACATTTTACTAATTACGCAGAAGATGAATGTGAAGTGAAAATGTGGTTTAAAAAACAGTGCACGCAGTACTGTGCAGCAGGTTTGAAAGGACTGATAAAACGATAAGACCATTAATTTCATGCAAGATACACATCGTAAAGACGATCGAAGCGATAAGCATGACCACATATCCCTGTCAATGTTGGCAGGAATCGGAAGTGCAAGCCGGATTTGCTGGAAACGAACATTTCACTAAGGCTACAGGTTGCACACTTGTAGAGCTGGTCAAGAGGAGATCGAAATACACTGGATCTCTCAAAGGGCTATGCTGAAGTTTCTAATTAATCACTTAGGTTTTCGCGTATCCTTTACAGGACGTTGCAGAACCAACCCCAACAGCCCCTGGCAAATTCACGTCCAGTAGTTTGCCATTGCTTACTGGACGGTCGGTTTTCTTGAAACCACTGTCGAAACCAACGCAAGGCGCATGGCCTGCAGCTGGGATTGAACCCGGCATCACCGAATTACGAAGCGTTCGCATCGACTTAGCCACAGAGCCGACAACTAATTACTAGTGTCCATATTTTGATTGTTTGCTTTTAAACTGAGCAATAAATACAAGCCTCAAACAGTATTAGCATTGTCATCAGTCAGGATTGGTACTAGAAATCATACGGGTATGTTTCAGAGAGCGAACAGAATATATACACCGGACAACAATCATTACAGCAATCGTAGAATAATAACATTGTTACAAGAAGACAGGAGAACTTAGATCGGCGTTCGCTGAGCACACAATCATTGCATCGGAAAGAGCACAGTTAAACATGGTTCAATGTTAGCGGGTTAACCGACATTTTCTGTTCCAAATAGTTATCGATTAGACAAGCAGATTTTAGACTGAAAACAAATGTATGTTCTTGGAAGAAAGGAATAACTTTAACTGGAGATTAACTAGCAGCTGTGGATATAATTAACAGTGGGGGATACCTGAGAAAAGAAAACTGTGTAATGTATGCATCTTATCTGCGTGACAATGGAAGACAGGAAAGGAGGAGTGCTATTTTTTTAGAAAGACACGCACATACAGGCAGGCAGACAGACAGGCTGAGATACAGGCAGACATAAAGGTAGGCATGCACACCGACAACCAGATAGACAGAGACAGAGAACCTACGAACGAACAACCAAACTTTATTTTCAAGGGGTTGAGAAATGGGCATGTAGACCCGTCTAACAATTAGCTCTATCGACCTCCATTATTTCATCATTTTATTGAAACATCAAGCTATATAGATTTTTTTTTTTTTTAACGTATCCAGAAACCATAAGTTGTAAACCCTTTGGCTCGGTACTTTGGATATCGCAACCCTTCGGCCTTGATTCCATTATAGGTACCGTTAATCTGGGAGAAATGTGGCTTTTCTGCCTACCCCCGGGAGTGAACCCGGACCACAAGGAGTTCGTCACCCGGCCGCCGCGAAAGTCAATAAGAATAAACTCACAGGGAGCAAGTACAGCGGGGATCTACAGTCATCAGTAGAAATTATCCTCGTCGACACACGTTTCGGCCTACGATTCCTAAACGTATTCGGAGGTGGGCCCACCTGAGTTCATGAAGCTCAGGGCTGCTTCCCTGCTGCACAGAATTACCGGATGGTGTTATTATTTCGGCCAGAGACAAGACCACTTAGTGGTTTCGAAGGAGGTACTGTGCGAAAGTCAGGTTTAATCAACTTCGCTAGAGAGCCGGGCAAGCTATATAGATAGATAGACAGACCGTCAGCCAGACAGACAGCCAGCCAGCCAGACAGACAGACAGACAGACAGACAGACAGACAGACAGACAGGTTGCTGAGTATGTTAGTAATTATCTAGGTTGTTAGGTAGGTAAATAAGTAACAGATAATTACATAGGTAGTTAAGCAAGTAGGTACGCTGGTGGGCAGGTAGGGAGTGAGTGTGGGGAGACGGGGTGACCTAAATACAAACTCTGTACACTGAGCAGCCTTTCTGGCTAGAGAAGAACCATACAAGAACAGAGTGGTAATTCTCCAGGTAACATGACACCAGGGAAGATTTCAATAACATGATGCAATAGTTGGGTGTCTTGTTATGGGCAGATCAAGCGTCAAATCAACGTCACTGACAGCTGTGTCAGGTGAACCAGTGAGCAAGCTGGCTGTGATGGATGTCATAAACAGCGCACATTGTCTCTCTCGTATCGGTGCTATGTGATGTGAACTAATGTTCCATATGTTTGATACTACCAAAAAAAAAAAAAAATCACAACCTGGGACACTACCAGTTTCTTATTCTTCTTCGTCTTAATTGTCTTCTTTTTTTTTTCTTTGTTCATCATCATCATCATCATTTTCGTCTTTTTATTTTATTTTTTTTCATCATCATTATCATCATCAGCATCAGCATAAGCATCATCATCATAATAATTATTTTCTTCTTCTTCTTCATTTTCTTTTTCCTCTTCCTCTTCTTGTTCGTCTTCTTCTTCTTCTTCTTTTTCTTCTTTTTCTTCTTCTTCTTCTTCTTCTTCTTCTTCTTCTTCTTCTTCTTCTTCTTCTTCTTCTTCTTCTTCTTCTTCTTCTTCTTCTTCTTCTTCTTCTTTTCTTCTTCTTCTTCTTCTTCTTCTTCTTCTTCTTCTTCTTCTTCTTCTTCTTCTTCTTCTTCTTCTTCTTCTTCTTCTTCTTCTTCTTCTTCTTCTACTTCTTCTTCTTCGTATTCTTCTTCTTCGAATTCTTCTTCTTCTTCTTCTATTCCTTTTCCTTTTTCTTTTTCGTTTTCGTTTCCGTTTCCTTTTCATTTTCCTTCTTCTACTTCTACTTCTCCTTCTTCTCCTCCTCCTCTACCTAATTTCCCTCCTTTTTCTTTGTCTCCTTCCTATTCTTCTTCATTTTTTTCTCCTTCTCCTTCTCCTCCTTCTTCTTTTCTTCTTCTTCTTCTTTTTCTTCTTTTTATTCTTCTTCTTCTTCTTCTCTTTATTTCGTTTCTTTCTTTTTCTTCTCCTCCTCCTTTGCATGCAGCAGCAGCAGCAGTATCATTCCCAGTTGGACTATACGTTACTTTGTCCCCCAGTATATCCGCATCATACGGCTGAATTAGGATTTCTAGGAGTCGTATTCGTAACAAGGGGATTATCATCACACTATAATTGTTGTAATTCAATGTCGTTGTTAGGACGACCGCTTTTGTATTCTGCTTCTCTAGCATCTTCGCTGTGGTATTTACCACTACCACCACCAACACCACCTCCTGCAGCAGCAGCAACAGTAGCAGCAGCAGCAGCAGCAATAGCATCATTCATTACCATCATCGCTTACCATTTTAACAGAGCTGTATTAAAAACCATGCCAAACTGACGTGGTCACTTTCCTCTCATTCTTTCTTCCTTTATCTGTGTTCTTATTCTTCTTCTTCTGCCTATAGACTCCGATGGAATGTCTTTGTGGTTCATTGCCTTCTGGACTTTGGTCTTGTCTCAGAGCTAGCGTTTTGCGTGCACATCGGTTTATATATCTGACCTATATGTATGCAGACTCGCAATTCATTGCCTCTAATGAATATGCTTTCGAAGGAAACACCTATAATTGTCGCCAGTAGGTAAATATAAAAATATATTTATGGGAGTCGCCTTTGCGTAGCGGCTAGACGTTTCCTTGCGAATCGGAAGGTCGTGGGTACGCTCGATGGTGGAGCCGAACTTTTTTTCACAAATGACCTTGGCTCTCAGATTGACCCAGCCTTAAGTAGGTACCAGGTGCAGGCCTGGGAAGTAAAGGCGGCCCGTGTGGTGCTTACCACACCACCCATCTTGTGTTGTTAGACCTCTTGCTCCTACCTTGACGGTGAAGATTCTTACTGTATACGCTTCGTCTCTCCTCATACCAGCTGCGAGGTCACTATATTTCTCGAGCTTATACATATGATTTTTGTCCATTCGCGACTTATACGGCACGGTCAGCTCAATCAGGACGAGCCGTCATTTCTGCGCAGAGTGTAGGACTATGTCAGGTCGCACGCCGGTCTTCTATAAAATATAGATCTAGCCCTATACTCAATACGCCTAAAAGGCGTAAAAAAGGTCCTTTACTTTACTTATATACACACGCACTCTCTCTCTCTCTCTCTCTCTCTCTCTCTCTCACTCACACACACACACACACACACACACACATATATGTATACATACATATTACATACATGAGATGCCCGCTATTCAAGAGGACGAGAAAGACGACAACAAATAAGAAAGAGACAGAAAATAGGGAGGATGCTAAAGAGAGGGACAAAAATGAAGAAACAAAGTAAGAAACTGCCAGCCTGCCGATATAAAAAAATACATTCGACAGGAGAGTGAAATCTGCCTGCACCACCTGATGTTGCATCTTGAATCAAGTACTGGCAATTTCCCCCTCGGCACAAGGATTAACAGCAAGGGCACACGGTCATGAATATGTATAGGACACATACACAGCGAAGGTTACTGCCGTTCCCTTCTAGTCACTTGCCGACTGGTGTGGATAAGCACGACTCTGCGTTTTGTTCCTTTGTCATTCTTGAGTATAAGCTGCGTCCGTGGCTTAGGTTTTGCGAGTCTTACTCGTAATTCCCACGCACCGCGATCGAAACCCACTGCTGGCTGCGTGGATTATTTATCATGGTATGGGGCGTCGCAGGTCGACCCAGCCTAAAATGAGTACCAGGATGCATATCCTGAGGAAGTTAAAACGGCCGGTGTAATGCTGACCACAAGACTGTCCCATCAAGATACAATTTAGCGGCCATGTCCGCAACTGTCCAATCAAGATACAATCTAGCGGCGATGTCTGCAACTGTCCAACCAAGATACAATCTAGCGGTCATGTCTGCAACTGTCCAACCAAGATACAATCTATCGGTCATGTCTGCAACTGTCCAATCAAAATACAATCTAGCGGCCATTTCTGCAACTGTCCAGTCAAGATACAATCTAGCGGCCATGTCTGCAACTATCCCATCAAGATACAATCTAGCGGTCATGTCTGCAACTGTCCAATTAAGATACAATCTAGCGGCCATGTCTGCAACTGTCCAATCAAAATACAATCTAGCGGCCATGTCTGCAACTGTCCAATCAAGATACAATCTAGCGGTCATGTCTGCAACTGTCCAATTAAGATACAATCTAGCGGCCATGTCTGCAACTGTCCAATCAAAATACAATCTAGCGGCCATGTCTGCAACTGTCCAATCAAGATACAATCTAGCGGCCATGTCTGCAACTGTCCAATCAAGATACAATCTAGCGGCCATGTCTGCCACTGTCCAATCAAGATACAATCTAGCGGTCATGTCTGCAACTGTCCAACCAAGATACAATCTATCGGTCATGTCTGCAACTGTCCAATCAAATACAATATAGCGGCCATGTCTGCAACTCTCCAATCAAGATACAATCTAGCGGCCATTTCTGCAACTGTCCAGTCAAGATACAATCTAGCGGCCATGTCTGCAACTATCCCATCAAGATACATTCTAGCGGTCATGTCTGCAACTGTCCAATTAAGATACAATCTAGCGGCCATGTCTGCAACTGTCCAATCAAAATACAATCTAGCGGCCATGTCTGCAACTGTCCAATCAAGATACAATCTAGCGGCCATGTCTGCAACTGTCCAATCAAGATTCAATCTAGCGGCCATGTCTGCAACTGTCCAGTCAAGATACAATTTGACGGCCATGTCTGCAACAGTTCCATCAAGATACAATTTAGCGGTCAAGTCTGCAACTTTCAAGTCAAGATACAATCTAGCGGCCATGTCTGCAACTGTCCAATCAAGATACAATTTAGCGGCCATATCTGCAACTGTCCAATCAAGATACAATTTAACGGCCATGTCTGCAACAGTTCCATCAAGATACAAATTAGCGGTCAAGTCTGCAACTGTCAAGTCAAGATACAATCTAGCGGTCATGTCTGCAACTGTCCAAGCAAGATACAATCTAGCGGTCATGTCTGCAACTGTCCAAGCAAGATACAATCTAGCGGTCATGTCTGCAACTGTCCAATCAAGATTAATTTTAGCGGCCATGTCTGCAACTGCCCAATCAAGATACAATCTAGCGGTCATGTCTGCAACTGCAGCGATTCTAAATAAATTACTTACCAAGTCGCAACTTTTCCGAATCCATTTGATAGTGCAATATTTGCAAATGTAGCTGGTGCCCCGGCTGCAAGTGTAGCCATTAGTTGTCACTTGCTGGTGCCCCGGCTGCAAGTGTAGCCATTAGTTGTCACTTGCTGGTGCCCCGGCTGCAAGTGTAGCCATTAGTTGTCACTTGCTGGTGCCCTGTCTGAAACTGTAGCCATTATTTGTTACTTGCTGGTGCCCCGGCTGCAAGTGTAGCCATTAGTTGTCACTTGCTGGTGCCCTGTCTGCAACTGTAGCCATTATTTGGCACTTGCTGGTGCCCCGGCTGCAAGTGTAGCCATTAGTTGTCACTTGCTGATGCCCTGTCTGAAACTGTGGCCATTATTTGTTACTTGCTGGTGCCCCGGCTGCAACTGTAGCCATTATTTGTCACTTGCTGGCGCCCCGTCTGCAACTGTAGCGATTATTTGTCACTTGCTGCGCCCCGTCTGCAACTGTAGCCATTATTTGTCACTTGCTGGCGCCCCGGCTGCAACTGTAGCCATTATTTGTCACTTGCTGGCGCCGTCGTCTGCACTCTGTGCCTCCCGCGATGTAGCCATTATTGTGCCACTGTGTCTGCAACTGTGCCATGACTGCACTCGCTGGTAACCCCGTCTGCAACTGTAAGCCATTTTTGTCGATGCCTATAACTAACTTGCTATATAACTTGCTGACGATGCCTGTAATTGCATCGATTCTAAACTTACTGGAGGCAATGTGTTTAACAAACGACTACATGCAGCTTTGATCATTGCTGTACAATGCAAACGTGTGATTCCAAGAGCGCTTTGACGTAAGAGAAGCTCACTTACCTATCAAAACAAGCCGTAGATCCAGCTTCGTAAAGAAGACACAAGAAAGATTTACAAAAATAATGTGAATTGTTTGTCGAAGGAATAGCAACAAAGATGGCAGCTATTCACCACATTCATTATGTGTGTATCGTGGCCTAGATTATTTGGTGATCTTACAAAATTTTTGACCAAGACGTTTCCCGCTAGCTGTACCCCACCCATGTCTAACACCCAACGTATTCCTCAATTTTCTGTGCTCACAATTGTATCTTCTCCGTGTGCATTTACTTCCGCTATCGTGCCCTTCCCTCCCGGTTCCTTATGACTCTGTTATTCGCATCACTGGGCCAAATCGATCGTTCCTATTCCCGCACGTTAAGTCCAGGATACTGAATGTCGCGGGTTCAAACATTACTTTCGGTTAGATTTTACGCACTTTGCTGTCAATGCCAGGCGCACATCTGTAATTTATGAGAGAACGGAATCGCCGACAAAACCTGGCCAATCTTGAGGTCAGTTGTGGCCTGCTGCTTACTGTCCGTTTTTTATGTGCTTAATGTCGAGCATCGGGAAAACATACATGGTAATGTCTAACATGGGTAGCAATATGTGTGGGAAAGGTTTTGTAATCGTCTTACGTTCGTCGACGTTAAACGAGCCGAGAGGATCTACTTCAGTTCACCGTACCTTATCCCATATGGCTCGGTCTCTCTTTTCGGAGTGGCTAGCCGCTTGCCGACAGCGTCACACAAAGCACGAACACCGTAGCTCCTGTGATTAAAGAGACTTGCAGGTACATCATAGGGATCAGACAAGGAAACTCTGAGGGGCTTATATCTAGGATATGTTCGCTCTGTGATAGAGTACAACAACTCATTGCTTACAACTTGCTCCAAAACTAACCTAGAGACTCTTGACAGAGTACAAATTAATCTGCGGAGCTATGCAGTCTACACCAACTGCTGCATGTGAAATCCATACAAATGTGGAACCCCTCGGGTTGCGGAGAGAAAAAGCCACTTTAGAAATTTATGAAAGATGCGTTAGGAAAAATCGTAACCATCCTAATAGACATCTTGTAGAAAACTGGGAATACAAACAAAGAATAAAGCACAAATCGGTTTTCCCCTATGTTAATGAAATTCAGGACAGATACCACCTCCCAGAAAGATGTCAAGAAATTCAGAATGTTGCAAGGAACCTACCACCACATGCTCGCTTTAAAGCTCCAGAAGTCCGAATTAAATTGGTAGGCGAGGAAACCAAACAGTCCGACCCAATCGCTCTTATGAACTCATCACTAAAGACCGTTGACTCTTACCCCCAAGAATGGATACATGTCAATACTGATGGATCAGCATTTAAAGCTACCATTAAAGCAGGTTACGGAATCTACATAGGCTATCCTGATGGATCTGTTGAAGAGATTTTTGATTCATGCGGGGAATTCTGTTCAAACTATGAAGCTGAAATAATTGCACTGGAAACAGCAGTATACCACCTAATGACTGTAATGGATGTTTACCCTTCAAAGGTCCAAAATATTGTCATCTTCACAGATTTAATGTCTGCCCTTCAAGCTCTGGAGGGCAGTGAACGCTGCAGAACTGACATAGCCAAGATAATCCTGGATGCTGATCAGCTTATTACCTCATACAACATCAGAATAGTGATGCAGTGGATTCCAGGTCACTCCGGCACACCAGGTAATGACAGAGCTGACAGATTGGCAAAGAAAGGAGCAACACAAGAACAACCACCTACAGCGACAACCCTCCAGACAGCAAAAAAACTGATAAGAGCTATAAACAAAGAGACTTGGTTGAACAGATGGGCCATGGGAGACACTGGAAGAGAGGTTTATAGACATATGTCTGGCCCTGCTCCTAATGACAGCATTAACCATCTAACAAGAAGGGACCAGGCCACCATCTTCAGACTTAGAACGCAACATACTCCACTCAATGGACACCTAAACAGAATACAGCCACAACAATCCCTAGAGTGCCAGCTATGTAACTACCCCTACGAAACTGTTGAACACCTTCTCTTTGAGTGCCCAAAACTCAGTGAGACAAGAAGAACACTACTCCCTCCGAGACCAGACAAGTGGAACACCTTGTACGGAGGAAAAGAACAGCTTGTGAAAACATGCAAATTCCACTACATGGCATTGGGCCAAAGGGCGAAAGCTCATGCGCCGCTGGATCGATAACAACAACAACAACAACTTCAGTGACGACATCCAGGAACGACGCAGCCGTGAAACAAACCCTTGACCTTCAGAACGTGAAGCGAACGGCTTGACCAAATCGTCACAGAAACAACACTGATTGTCAGCTGCTATTTTAAAAGGCATATTTTGCTTTGTGTGGGTTTTTGTGTGATGATTTGGGATAACAACAAAATACCAACTACCTCCCAATAAGCACGCCGTAAGAATTGTTTAATTGGGTGCTTCCTCTGAATTCAGAGTGCTTCTGTCCGAGAATAAGGAAACCAACATTCTGTATACAGATAAGTCAGATCTGGAAAACAGATATGCATGCAACACTCAGGTTCTGGGGAAAAGAGGCTGGGGTGGGGGCGGGGGGGGGTGGCTGAACAACTAAAGTACAGAGGTGAACGAACAACTAGAACATATCGCCGGAGTTTACAGCCAGTAAAGAGGAAAAAGACGAAAAGAGAACATTTCAAGGGTGTAACATAAATAAATCAAGAATTAGATGCTCACCTAAAAGCTTGCAGAGAAGCAGGTATACGATGGATACCTTGTCTTCTTCTTCTTCTTCGCGTTCACCAGCTGTACACTCTGGCGGAAGGTTCTGGTTGCTCGTCCACTACTGAACTGCAGTCCTGCTCCAGAACCTGAGTGTTGCGTGTGCATCAGTTTTACAGATCTCATTCTCTTGAATACAGACTGTTGGTTCCTTGCCTCTCCGGCAGATGCACTCCGACTTCAAAGGAAGCTCCCCAATTAGTCGACTCTTACGACATGCTTTTGGGGAAGCAGTGGGTCTATTCTTGTTTTCCCCACAATGGGGCCCCGGAACCCACACGGGGGTGGATACCTTGTGAAACAGATGTCCTGACTTAGGTACTGAAAACTTGATTCTCAGGCCTTGGTTGGCTTTTTCTAGAACTAACCCCCACCCCCCCCGGGGACACAAAGTGTGCCACCATGCATAGAATAATGCAGGTCCCGAACTAGACATTTGGCTTGATGACCTCTTTAAGCAAAAAGCCCTGAGGTGGGGCATACAAAAAATTCTCATAAAATGTATTTAGTTTTGGATAAGGATCAAAGTAACAAGGAACTAAGCTTCCCTCTTTAAGCAAGCATACAAGTTCTCATAAAATGTATTTATTTTAACATTTCACTTTATTTTAACAATATACGATTTATTTTTATTAGTAGTGACTATAAGTATTATAATACGCAGAAGATAGATATTGGAAAGTACTGTATATCAAGTAGAGCTGTACCAAACAGGTGATTATCACTATTCGGCCGAATACGAAAAACGGGACAAACTATTCGGCCGACGACTTATACGATTAGTGTAAAGCAACAACAACAACAACAACAACAAAAAAAGATAAAAAAAAAATTATAATGTCAAATGTACGCTGAACTTTTACTTCACAAAATGCAGTACAGAACAGTAAACATTTAAAAATATTTTATATTTTGCATCCTTCAGTCAGTCTGTGGTAACTAATAACGAGGAATAAAAGTATTGTAAATACTGAAACAAGTAATTCGCAGTGGCTACAGCAGCCGCCGAGTATGCAGAAGAACTATTCGTATTCGGCCCGACCGCAAGTATTCGGCCGAATACCGAATACTTACTAGGTTCACTATTCGGCCCTGAAGCGAATATGAAGCGAATGTTCGGTACAGCTCTTATATCAAGTGAACAGAATGATTCGATCCAGAGATCTCTTCCTGCCACGACGCTGCGAGGCATTCCAGGAGGAGACAATAGAAGAAGAAGAAGAAGAAGAAGAAGAAGAAAGAAGAGAAGAAGAAGAAGAAGAGAAGAAGAAGAAGAAGAAGAAGAAGAAAAGAAAGAAAAGAAGAAGAAAAGAAAGAAAGAAAGAAAGAAAGAAAGAAAGAAAAGAAACTGAAAGAACTAAAGAAAGAAAGAAAGAAAGAAAGAAAAGTGAAAGAAAGAAGAAAGAAAGAAAGAAAGAAAGAAAGAAAGAGAAGAAAGAAAGAAAGAAAGAAAGAAAAGAAGAAAGAAAGAAAAGAAAGAAAGAAAGAAAGGAAAGAAGAAAGAAAGAAAGAAAGAAAGAAAGAAAAGAAAGAAAGAAAGAAGAAAGAAAAAAGAAACCTCCTAGAAAACACTCGAAAGTAGAAGAAAGAAAGAAGAAGAAAGAAAGAAAGAAAGAAGAAAAGAAAGAAAGAACGAAAGAAAGAAAGAAAGAAAAGACAAAGAAAGAAACTTCCTCCCTCCCTCACTCAAACTCCCTCAATCCAAAGAAAGAAAGACAAGAAAGAAAGAAAGAAAGAAAGAAAGAAAGAAAGAAAGAAAGAAAGAAGAAGAAGAAAAAGAAGATTATGTTTACGATAAACATTGCTATTATCGTTATGCTTGTAAAATAAAAATGATTATGCCCCATGAGCTCTCATCGTGCCTCAATCAATGTGTCGCGGCGAGTAGGAAGACTGATCGTCCCAAGCCCAAATCCTCGGCATGTTTTCTCTGTACCGTCGCGCCTTAGTCCCGATAGGAAGGTCTGTCAACAGGTCAGAATACACGTCGATGTCACAAGATGGTGGGTAGGTCATGTTGTCATTGTTTCGTCAGCCTCAGTCTAGCCAGGAAGGTCCAGTAGAAGTGGTAGGTCAGAATGCACGCAGTCGATGACACCAACGAATGGTGGGGACACAAGGTCATGGGTTGTCATTGTTTTGTTTCGCCAGCCTCAGTCTAGCCAGGAAGGTCAGTCAACAGGTCAGAATGCACGTCGGTGACACAAGATGGGGGTAGGTCATGTCGGTACTTAAGCCAGGAAGGTCGCGGTGTCGTGATAGATTGGGTACTTGAAGTGCCTGAACGGTGTTAAACTGACAGCCAGCTTAAGTAGCCTTTATTGCGTCATTATTCTCAAGATGCGAGATAAAGGTTCGCACCAGCGCACGTCGGTGACACAGACAGACGGAAGCAGATAGTCCCACAGAGAGTGGGGAAAGGAATGGTGAAAGGAGAGTTTCGCCAGCCTCAGTTCTCGGACGGAACGGACAGGACGGCAAATGATTGGATAGATTAGATAGATTCAGATTAATTGATATAAACTTAGACAGACCCAGACAGACAGACAGACAGACAGACAGACAGACAGACAGAAGCAGACAGACAGTTGCGAACAGACAGACAGAAACCTGACAGACAGACAGACAGACTACGACAGACAGAATTAATTATATACATAGACAGACAGACAGACAGACAGTGACAGACAGACAGACAGACAGACGACAGACCAGACAGACAGACAGGCGGCACAGACAGACGACAGATGTAGATAGATAGATAGATAGACAGATAGACAGAACAGATAGATAGAATAGATGCAGGCAGGCAGATAGATAGACATAAGCATAGAGACAGACAGACAGGACAGACAGACAGACAGGTTACAGACAGACCAGACGATTACAGACAGACAGACAGACATCTAGACAGATAGATATCTAGACAAAGAACAGAACAGATAGACAGATAGATAGCAGATAGATAGATAGATTAGATAGGATAGAATAGATAGATAGATAGATAGATAGAATAGATAGATAGATAGATAGATAGATAGATAGGATAGATAGATAGATAGATAGATAGATAGACATAGATAAGGAGATAGATAGATAGATAGATAGATAAGATAGATGCAGATAGATAGATAGTAGAATAGATAGATAGATAGATAGATAGATAGTAGTGTAACTAGTGCCATTATTATATACCCTCACTCCCCGACCTCTTCTTCTCTGTTTGTGCCTACACCGCAAATGTAGCCAACACTGGCGGGTAATTGGCAGTTTTTTTTGTAGTCTTCTGTAGATGACCTCAAAGATGGAAGACATAGAAAGACTTTACCCAGGTTTCCATGATAGATGACCGGGTTGGTTGATTCTAGGTCGCCACAAAGTGGGGTTAGCCTAGGTGATGAAAGATGACGTTTTCAGAAATGCAAATTCAGTGTTTTCTCGCTAGAGAGTGGTACGCACCAGCAGACCACTCAGGAACAGACAGACAGGACAGAAGAACACACACAGCACAGAACAACACCACGTGCACACGCGCACGCATGCACGGTCACTCACACGCTATACCCACACAGAGCACTACCTTGCGCACAATTTGTCTGACTGAATATACTTCACTAGAATATCAATTAGGTGATTTTCTTGTTTGTATAACTTTTCGCGTCTTTCTCCCCTTGACGCCGCAAGCGCTTTTCCAGGAGTAGGATAACTGAAGAAGTAATAGTGATGTATTGGTGCTATAAGAAACTAGG
>CAJHNH020005899.1:0-16703 GCA_905116865.2 Candidula unifasciata | reverse complement strand
GATAAAAGTGAGAAACAAATTTTACGAAATATTGTTCCTAACAACTTGTTTGTGTCCTACCACTAAACATTGAGTCCCAGACAATTATTTTACACATGAATAGACACGCTAGATGCAGAGTAGGTAAACTGAACGTCTGATTTGGCATTTTGGTACAATCTGGGGGCAACAATTGAGATAACATAAAAATGACCACAAGTGACAATTTTGCAGAATTTATGCCTTACATGTTTGGCCAAAGTAATTTTGCACAAAAGTTGCCAATTTAGTCTCAGTCTATCATTTCACACTTGACGAGATACTCTAGATGATAAATTGGACACTTTGGAGCTCGTTGGTGACAGAAAAATAGATAAGATAAAAGTGAAAAACAAATTTCACGAAGAATTGTTCCTAACAACTTGTTTGTGTCCTACCACTAAACATTGAGTCCCAGACAATTATTTTACACATGAATAGACATGCTAGATGCAGAGTAGGTAAACTGAACGTCTGATTTGGCATTTTGGTACAATCTGGGGGCAACAATTGAGATAACAAAAATGACCACAAGTGACAATTTTGCAGAATTTATGCCTTTCGCGTTTGGCCAAAATCATATTTTCCAAAAAGTTGCCAATTTAGTCTCAGTCTATCATTTCACACTTGACGAGATACTCTAGATGATAAATTGGACACTTTGGAGCTCGTTGGTGACAGAAAAATAGATAAGATAAAAGTGAAAAACAAATTTTACGAAAAATTGTTCCTAACAACTTGTTTGTGTCCTACCACTAAACATTGAGTCCCAGACAATTATTTTACACATGAATAGACACGCTAGATGCAGAGTAGGTAAACTGAATGTCTGATTTGGCATTTTGGTAACAATCTGGGGGCAACAATTGAGATAACATAAAAATGACCACAAGTGACAATTTTTCCAGAATTTATGCCTTTCGCGTTTGGCCAAAGTAATATTTTCTAAAAAGTTGCCAATTTAGTCTCAGTCTATCATTTCACACTTGACGAGATACTCTAGACGATAAATTGGACACTTTGGAGCTCGTAGGTGACAGAAAAATAGATAAGATAAAAGTGAAAAAACAAATTTTTCACGAAGAATGTTCCTAACAACTTGTTTGTGTCCTACCACTAAACATTGAGTCCCAGACAATTATTTTACACATGAATAGACACGCTAGATGCAGAGTAGGTAAACTGAACGTCTGATTTGGCATTTTGGTACAATCTGGGGGCAACAATTGAGATAACATAAAATGACCACAAGTGACAATTTTTCCAGAATTTATGCCTTTCGCGTTTGGCCAAAATCATATTTTCCAAAAAGTTGCCAATTTAGTCTCAGTCTATCATTTCACACTTGACGAGATACTCTAGATGAGAAATTGGACACTTTGGAGCTCGTTGGTGACAGAAAAATAGATAAGATAAAAGTGAAAAACAAATTTTACGAAGAATTGTTCCTAACAACTTGTTTGTGTCCTACCACTAAACATTGAGTCCCAGACAATTATTTTACACATGAATAGACACGCTAGATGCAGAGTAGGTAAACTGAATGTCTGATTTGGCATTTTTGTACAATCTCGGGGCAACAATTGAGATAACATAAAAATGACCACAAGTGACATTTTTCAGAATTTATGCCTATCGCGTTTGCCACAATCATATTTGCCAAAAAGTTGCCAATTTAGTCTCAGTCTAGAATTCACACTTGACGAGATACTCTAGATCTAGTAATTGGACACTTTGGAGCTCAAGGGGGCACAGAAAAAAAGAGGATAAAAGTGAAAAAAAAATTTTGCGAAGAAATGTTCCTAACAACTTGGTGTCCTACCACTAAACAGTGAGTCCCAGACAATTATTTTACACATGAACGGACACGCTAGATGCAGAGTAGGTAAAACTGAATGTCTGATTTGGCATTTTTGTACAATTGGGCGCAAAAATTGAGATAACATAAAAATGACCACAAGTGACATGACGGTCAGAATTTATGTTTCGCGTTTGGCCAAAATAATCATTTGTACAAAAAGTTCGAGAAGTCTCAGTCTATCATTTCACACTTGTTTGAGGAGAAACGAGGCTTACACAGTACGGGTTTTTGCCGTCGAAGTGGGAGCGAGAGGTGAAAAACTCGTTTCCACTTCGCTCTACAATGTTTGGTGAAAGAACTAGGATTGCGCGGTAATGAACGGAAACGAACACTCAAAAAAGACTGGGAGAGGTGCCGAAAACTGAATCTAGCTGGCTTTGGACGCAGCGCAACAACGTAGGGGACGGGCCTCGGTGAGCTGGCCCGGGTATCTAGTGGAAAAGAGTTTCTCATCCCTTGAAAAGTCCATCGTGTACGAATTGTCTGCCAGTGTCCCTCTGCCAACTGCTAATAAAAGTCCAACATGTGTCCGGTAAACCAAAGTAAGCTTGTCGCTCGGTCGTCCAGGCATGCGGACTGTTTTAATTACGCTGTCGCGGCGACTTCTTATCTCACAGTACCTCCTTCGAAACCACCAAGTCGTCTTGTCTCTGGCCGAAATAATAACACCATCCGGTAATTCTGTGCAGCGGGGAACCAGCCCTGAGCTTCATGAACTCAGGTGGGCCCACCTCCGAATACGTTTAGGAATCGTGGGCCGAAACGTGTGTCGACAGAGGATAATTTCTACTGATGACTGGTAGATCCCCGCTGTACTTGCTCCCTGTGAGTTTATTCTTATTGTACGTGGCTAGCCCACAAGACTACCAGGAAAGACTGGTGACTATCGGGAAAGTCCTTTTGACACCTATGGAAAGACTGGCCCCCCGGTATCGCCGGGGGGATAAACTGACATCTGGAGACAGATGTCGACTGTGGACCGGGTTGATCACCCCTAACACAGTATAATACCTCCGATTTCGTACGACCACAATGAAATATGCCCCCAGGGCCCTCCGAAAGGGGGGGGGGGGAGAATGAAGGGCCCAATCTGATTGATACCCTCGGTGACGACCTTGCTAGCCCCCGGACTGAGATACTCGCCCAACGTCCGGGCTGGCTCTGTACATGTGGGAAAAAGCTTCACGGGGTTGCATGGTCTGAGAACGCATGCCGGAAGAATGAAATGCGAGGGTGCTCCACGCAGTAAACGCCGTCGCAAAACTACCACTCCTGTGGTAGTTTCTGAGTCGTCAGGGTACGACGGGCAGGGTGAACCCCACTCGCCCGGAGAGGCCCATGACGTCGACTGCGGAGGAGCACCTTTGATGATTTCTGAAGAAGTGCGTTCCAAGATCAGGTTTCCACCTGCGAGCGAGAAGGTGGTGTGGTGTAAGTTGGAGGCTACATTATGTGAGGTACTTAAACAAACTCTAAACAAGAAGTCGCTAGGCGACAAGCTTACTAAATTTGGTGATGTAATATATGAACACTGCTCCCGCGAGTTCGGGACAGTAGTAAAGGCACAGCCGGGTGCCAAGCAGAATACTAGCAGGAGGCAGAGGGACATTCTGAAGTGTCGGGCAGACAAGAATGCCCTCAGAAAACGGTTCAAAGCCGCTACAGGCAGCGAACGGGAGGGGCTGTACGAAGTTTGGTTGCATTTAAAGAACAAACACAGTGCCCTCTGTCGTGCCGAGCGTTTCTGTAACAACAGACGAAGAACCAAAAGGGAGCGAGAGAAATTCTTTAGGGACCCGTATCAGTTTGCCCGAGGTCTATTCGAGCAACCGAAGTCTGGGACTCTGGTTGTCAGTCAGAAAGAACTTGAGCTACATCTAAGCAAGATGTACTCGGATAAAAAGAGGAGAGAGCCTCTCGATGACAATCCAGAGATCCTTAGCGGACTCAAACAGCCTTCGGTGCCGAAGGTACCATTTAAAATGGTACCTCCCCTTTGGTCTGAGGTTGAGGACGTTGTGAAAAAGGCCAGCGGCAAGTCTGCCCCAGGTCCGAACGGTGTCCCGTACGTTCTTTACAAGCGTTGCCCGAAAATCCTAAAAATGCTTCACGTCTTGTTGAGACAAGCGTGGATCCGCAATCACATATGTCCAGAGTGGTCAAAGGCAAATGGGGTCTACATTCCCAAAGAGCAGGACTCGAAGAGTCTTTCCCAATTCAGGCCCATCTCGCTGTTGAATGTTGAGGGTAAGATATTCTTCTCAGTCATGGCTCGCCGGCTCACACAGTATCTGATGACTAACAAGTACATAGATACGAGTGTTCAGAAGGGTGGTATTCCAGGCGTTCCTGGGTGCCTTGAACACGCGACCATGATCTGGGAGGCTATCCAGAGAGCCAAGCATGAGAGAACCGATTTGCACGTATATATGGTTGGACTTAGCCAACGCCTACGGGGCAGTCCCCCATAGGCTACTGTGGCGAGCCCTTCGCATGTTTCACGTACCGACACAGATCAGTCAAATGGTCGAGCAATATTTCTCTAAGTTCGCTTTGCGCTTCTCTACCTCGACGTTTACCACGAGGTGGACTGAGTTGCAGATTGGGATAGCTATGGGCTGTACGATCTCACCCATACTGTTTGTCATGGCAATGCAGATCATGTTAGACGGGGCGGCCGGCTACGGACTGGGCCTTCAAATAGGGGATCACTGGTTGCCGCCACTACGCGCATTTATGGATGACACGACTATTATAACGGGCAGCGAGGAGTCTGCCCGCACGATCCTGAAAAGATTGGACGCGGTGGTCCAATGGAGCGGTATGCAGTTCAAACCGCAGAAGTCGAGGAGTCTGTCAATCCATAAGGGCAGGGTGTCGGCGACCAGTTTTACGGTGGCAAGGAACAAGATCCCTACGGTTCTGGAGGAACCGGTGAAGAGTCTCGGTCGCGTTTACGATTCGAAGTTATCTGACAGAGCGGAAGTCCGGCGAATACATGAGTCACTGGCTACAGGCCTGCTCGCGATCGAGCGATGCAGGCTGGTCGGGAAATTCAAGGTATGGTGTCTCCAATTCATGTTGATTCCAAAGCTCCTATGGCCACTGTCAGTCTACGAGGTGACGATGACTGCAGTGGAAGCCATGGAAAAGAAAATCAACACAGCCTTAAGAAAGTGGATTGGTGCACCGCCTTGTCTGACCGACGTGGCTCTGTATTGTAAGCAGGCTAAGCTGGTACTTCCGTTCAAATCAATAACAGAAGAGTTTAAAGTCGGCAAAGTAAGACTCGCCATGCTTCTGCGCGAGTCTTCAGACCCAAATGTCATCGCTGTCCAGCCCGCTCTAAAGACTGGTCAGAAGTGGAGGGTCCTCGATGCGATAGAATCTGCTCAGAACGCACTAAAATTGAAGGAGGTAATGGGTTACACACAAACCGACCGTCGAGGCCTAGGGCACGGGAAAGTCAATTGGTGGTCAAAGGCCTCAGCCAAAGAACGCCGAGACATGGTGATACAAACGGTGAGGGACAACGAAAACGAGGTTCGGGTTCAGAAAGCAGCCCAGCAGTCGCAGCAGGGCCATTGGGTCAGCCTGGAGAGCGCATTGCCTAGAATACTCACATGGGGTGAGATCTGGCGGATGACCCCGCTGCGACTGAGCTTTATCGTTCGTTCGGCGTACGATGTATTACCGTCCGGTGTTAACATGGTTAAATGGTCTGCGACCAACGATCCGACTTGCCCGTTGTGCAAATCGAAGCAAACTCTTGAGCACGTCCTGTCCGCGTGCAGGAAAGCTCCTAGGTCAAGGCCGATATACCTGGCGCCACAACAAGGTGCTAAAGGAGTTAGCAGCCGTTGTCGACCAGGCTAGAATGAGGGCTAATGCCAGAGCCAGTTCTAGTATCGCCCCCATTCGTTTCCTCAAGGCTGGGCAGGTTCCAAAAGGTAAGGTCAACCAAAAACGCATTCGCTCCATCTGTGCTAGACTCTGCGAGGGACTGGTTACTGGCGGTTGATCTGCCAGGACATGAACGGTATCCCGAGTTGATCCGTAAAACCGGCCTGCGACCGGACATCGTTCTCCATTCTGCGCAAAAACGGCAGCTCATCCTGATTGAGTTGACGGTCCCGTTTGAGTCGCGTATGGAGGAGAATCATTTGTACAAGCTCGAGAAGTACAGTGATTTAGCAGCCGGTTTGAGGAGAAACGAGGCTTACACAGTACGGGTTTTGCCGTCGAAGTGGGAGCGAGAGGCCTCGTTTCCACTTCGCTCTACAATGTGGTGAAAGAACTAGGATTGCGCGGTAATGAACGGAAACGAACACTCAAAAAACTGGGAGAGGTTGCCGAAAGGGCCTCTAGCTGGCTTTGGACGCAGCGCAACAACGTAGGGGACGGGCCTCGGTGAGCTGGTCCGGGTATCTAGTGGAAAAGAGTTTCTCATCCCTTTGAAAAGTCCATCGTGTCCGAATTGTCTGCCAGTGTCCCTCTGCCAACTGCTAATAAAAGTCCAACATGTGTCCGGTAAACCAAAGTAAGCTTGTCGCTCGGTCGTCCAGGCATGCGGACTGTTTTAATTACGCTGTCGCGGCGAATAGATAAGATAAAAGTGAAAAACAAATTTTTACGAAGAAATGTTCCTAACAACTTGTTTGTGTCCTACCACTAAACATTGAGTCCCAGACAATTATTTTACACATGAATAGACACGCTAGATGCAGAGTAGTTAAACTGAATGTCTGATTTGGCATTTTGGTACAATCTGGGGGCAACAATTGAGATAACATAAAAAAATGACCACAAGTGACATTTTTCCAGAATTTATGCCTTTCGCGTTTGGCCAAAATCATATTTTTCCCAAAAAGTTGCCAATTTAGTCTCAGTCTATCATTTCACACTTGACGAGATACTCTAGATGATAAATTGGACACTTTTTAGCTCATAGGTGACAGAAAAATAGATAAGATAAAAGTGAAAAACAAATTTTACGAAGAAATGTTCCTAACAACTTGTTTGTGTCCTACCACTAAACAGTGAGTCCCAGGCAATTATTTTACACATGAATAGACACGCTAGATGCAGAGTAGGTAAACTGAATGTCTGATTTGGCATTTTGGTACAATCTGGGGGCAACAATTGAGATAACATAAAAATGACCACAAGTGACATTTTTGCAAAATGTATGCCTTACACGTTTAGCCAAAACCATATTTGCAAAAAAGTTGCCAGTTTTGACTAAGTCTATCATTTCACACTTGACGAGATACTCTAGATGAGAAATTGGACACTTTGGAGCTCAAAGGTGACAGAAAAATAGATAAGATAAAAGTAAAAAACAAATTTTACGAAGAAATGTTCCTAACAACTTGTTTGTGTCCTACCACTAAACATTGAGTCCCAAGACAATTATTTTACACATGAATAGACACGCTAGATGCAGAGTAGGTAAACTGAATGTCTGATTTGGCATTTTGGTACAATCTGGGGGCAACAATTGAGATAACATAAAAATGACCACAAGTGACATTTTTTGCAGAATTTATGCCTTTCGCGTTTGGCCAAAATCATATTTTCAAAAAAGTTGCCAATTTAGTCTCAGTCTATCATTTCACACTTGACGAGATACTCTAGATGAGAAATTGGACACTTTGGAGCTCGTGGGTGACAGAAAAATAGATAAGATAAAAGTGAAAAACAAATTTTACGAAGAAATGTTCCTAACAACTTGTTTGTGTCCTACCACTAAACAGTGAGTCCCAGACAATTATTTTACACATGAATAGACACGCTAGATGCAGAGTAGTAAACTGGATGTCTGATTTGGCATTTTGTACAATCTGGGGGCAACAATTGAGATAACATAAAAATGACCACAAGTGACATTTTTGCAGAATTTATGCCTTACGCGTTTGGCCAAAATCATATTTGCAAAAAAAGTTGCCAATTTAGTCTCAGTCTATCATTTCACACTTGACGAGATACTCTAGATGATAAATTGGACACTTTGGAGCTCGTTGGTGACAGAAAAATAGATAAGATAAAAGTGAAAAACAAATTTTACGAAGAATTGTTCCTAACAACTTGTTTGTGTCCTACCACTAAACATTGAGTCCCAGACAATTATTTTACACATGAATAGACACGCTAGATGCAGAGTAGGTAAACTGAATGTCTGATTTGGCATTTTGGTACAATCTGGGGGCAACAATTGAGATAACATAAAAATGACCACAAGTGACATTTTTGCAAAATTTATGCCTTTCGCGTTTGGCCAAAATCATATTTTCAAAAAAGTTGCCAATTTAGTCTCAGTCTATCATTTCACACTTGACGAGATACTCTAGATGAGAAATTGGACACTTTGGAGCTCATAGGTGACAGAAAAATAGATAAGATAAAAGTGAAAAACAAATTTTACGAAGAAATGTTCCTAACAACTTGTTTGTGTCCTACCACTAAACATTGAGTCCCAGACAATTATTTTACACATGAATAGACACGCTAGATGCAGAGTAGGTAAACTGAATGTCTGATTTGGCATTTTTGTACAATCTGGGGGCAACAATTGAGATAACATAAAAATGACCACAAGTGACATTTTTCCAGAATTTATGCCTTTCGCGTTTGGCCAAAATCATATTTCCAAAAAAGTTGCCAATTTAGTCTCAGTCTATCATTTCACACTTGACGAGATACTCTAGATGAGAAATTGGACACTTTGGAGCTCATAGGTGACAGAAAAATAGAAAAGATAAAAGTGAAAAACAAATTTTACGAAGAAATGTTCCTAACAACTTGTTTGTGTCCTACCACTAAACATTGAGTCCCAGACAATTATTTTACACATGAATAGACACGCTAGATGCAGAGTAGGTAAACTGAATGTCTGATTTGGCATTTTGGTACAATCTGGGGGCAACAATTGAGATAACATAAAAATGACCACAAGTGACATTTTTGCAAAATGTATGCCTTACACGTTTAGCCAAAATCATATTTGCAAAAAAGTTGCCAGTTTAGACTAAGTCTATCATTTCACACTTGACGAGATACTCTAGATGAGAAATTGGACACTTTGGAGCTCATAGGTGACAGAAAAATAGATAAGATAAAAGTGAAAAACAAATTTTACGAAGAATTGTTCCTAACAACTTGTTTGTGTCCTACCACTAAACATTGAGTCCCAGACAATTATTTTACACATGAATAGACACGCTAGATGCAGAGTAGGTAAACTGAATGTCTGATTTGGCATTTTGGTACAATCTGGGGGCAACAATTGAGATAACATAAAAATGACCACAAGTGACATTTTTGCAAAATGTATGCCTTACACGTTTAGCCAAAACCATATTTGCAAAAAAGTTGCCAGTTTTGACTAAGTCTATCATTTCACACTTGACGAGATACTCTAGATGAGAAATTGGACACTTTGGAGCTCAAAGGTGACAGAAAAATAGATAAGATAAAAGTAAAAAACAAATTTTACGAAGAAATGTTCCTAACAACTTGTTTGTGTCCTACCACTAAACATTGAGTCCCAGACAATTATTTTACACATGAATAGACACGCTAGATGCAGAGTAGTTAAACTGGATGTCTGATTTGGCATTTTTTGTACAATCTGGGGGCAACAATTGAGATAACATAAAATGACCACAAGTGACATTTTTCCAGAATTTATGCCTTTCGCGTTTTGGCCAAAATCATATTTTCCAAAAAGTTTGCCAATTTAGTCTCAGTCTATCATTTCACACTTGACGAGATACTCTAGATGAGAAATTGGACACTTTGGAGCTCATAGGTGACAGAAAAATAGATAAGATAAAAGTGAAAAACAAATTTTACGAAGAATTGTTCCTAACAACTTGTTTGTGTCCTACCACTAAACAGTGAGTCCCAGACAATTATTTTTACACATGAATAGACACGCTAGATGCAGAGTAGGTAAACTGAATGTCTGATTTGGCATTTTGGTACAATCTGGGGGCAACAATTGAGATAACATAAAAATGACCACAAGTGACATTTTTCCAGAATTTATGCCTTTCGCGTTTGGCCAAAATCATATTTTTTAAAAAAGTTGCCAATTTAGTCTCAGTCTATCATTTCACACTTGACGAGATACTCTAGATGATAAATTGGACACTTTGGAGCTCATAGGTGACAGAAAAATAGATAAGATAAAAGTGAAAAACAAATTTTACGAAGAATTGTTCCTAACAACTTGTTTGTGTCCTACCACTAAACAGTGAGTCCCAGACAATTATTTTACACATGAATAGACACGCTAGATGCAGAGTAGGTAAACTGAATGTCTGATTTGGCATTTTGGTACAATCTGGGGGCAACAATTGAGATAACATAAAAATGACCACAAGTGACAATTTTTCCAGAATTTATGCCTTTCGCGTTTGGCCAAAATCATATTTTCCAAAAAGTTGCCAATTTAGTCTCAGTCTATCATTTCACACTTGACGAGATACTCTAGATGAGAAATTGGACACTTTGGAGCTCATAGGTGACAGAAAAATAGATAAGATAAAAGTGAAAAACAAATTTTACGAAGAAATGTTCCTAACAACTTGTTTGTGTCCTACCACTAAACAGTGAGTCCCAGACAATTATTTTACACATGAATAGACACGCTAGATGCAGAGTAGTTAAACTGGATGTCTGATTTGGCATTTTTGTACAATCTGGGGGCAACAATTGAGATAACATAAAAATGACCACAAGTGACATTTTTCAGAATTTATGCCTTTCGCGTTTGGCCAAAATCATATTTTCAAAAAAGTTGCCAATTTAGTCTCAGTCTATCATTTCACACTTGACGAGATACTCTAGATGATAAATTGGACACTTTGGAGCTCATAGGTGACAGAAAAATAGATAAGATAAAAGTGAAAAACAAATTTTACGAAGAAATGTTCCTAACAACTTGTTTGTGTCCTACCACTAAACAGTGAGTCCCAGACAAATTATTTTACACATGAATAGACACGCTAGATGCAGAGTAGTTAAACTGAATGTCTGATTTGGCATTTTTGGTACAATCTGGGGGCAACAATTGAGATAACATAAAAATGACCACAAGTGACATTTTTCAGAATTTATGCCTTTCGCGTTTGGCCAAAATCATATTTTCAAAAAAAGTTGCCAATTTAGTCTCAGTCTATCATTTCACACTTGACGAGATACTCTAGATGAGAAATTGGACACTTTGGAGCTCATAGGTGACAGAAAAATAGATAAGATAAAAGTGAAAAACAAATTTTACGAAGAAATGTTCCTAACAACTTGTTTGTGTCCTACCACTAAACAGTGAGTCCCAGACAATTATTTTACACATGAATAGACACGCTAGATGCAGAGTAGTTAAACTGGATGTCTGATTTGGCATTTTGGTACAATCTGGGGGCAACAATTGAGATAACATAAAAATGACCACAAGTGACATTTTTGCAGAATTTATGCCTTTCGCGTTTGGCCAAAATCATATTTTCCAAAAAGTTGCCAATTTAGTCTCAGTCTATCATTTCACACTTGACGAGATACTCTAGATGAGAAATTGGACACTTTGGAGCTCATAGGTGACAGAAAAATAGATAAGATAAAAGTGAAAAAAAAAATTTTACGAAGAAATGTTCCTAACAACTTGTTTGTGTCCTACCACTAAACATTGAGTCCCAGACAATTATTTTACACATGAATAGACACGCTAGATGCAGAGTAGGTAAACTGAATGTCTGATTTGGCATTTTGGTACAATCTGGGGGCAACAATTGAGATAACATAAAAATGACCACAAGTGACATTTTTCCAGAATTTATGCCTTTCGCGTTTGGCCAAAATCATATTTTCCAAAAAGTTGCCAATTTAGTCTCAGTCTATCATTTCACACTTGACGAGATACTCTAAATGAGAAATTGGACACTTTGGAGCTCATAGGTGACAGAAAAATAGATAAAACAAAAGTGAAAAACCAATTTTACGAGGAATGTTCCTAACAACTTGTTTGTGTCCTACCACTAAACAGTGAGTCCCAGACAATTATTTTACACATGAATAGACACGCTAGATGCAGAGTAGTTAAACTGGGTTTCTGATTTGGCATTTTTGTACAATCTGGGGGCAACAATTGAGATAACATAAAAATGACCACAAGTGACATTTTTCCAGAATTTATGCCTTTCGCGTTTGGCCAAAATCATATTTTTCAAAAAAGTTGCCAATTTAGTCTCAGTCTATCATTTCACACTTGACGAGATACTCTAGATGAGAAATTGGACACTTTGGAGCTCATAGGTGACAGAAAAATAGATAAGATAAAAGTGAAAAAACAATTTTACGAAGAAATGTTCCTAACAACTTGTTTGTGTCCTACCACTAAACATTGAGTCCCAGACAATTATTTTACACATGAATAGACACGCTAGATGCAGAGTAGGTAAACTGGATGTCTGATTTGGCATTTTTGTACAATCTGGGGGCAACAATTGAGATAACATAAAAATGACCACAAGTGACATTTTGCAGAATTTATGCCTTTCGCGTTTGGCCAAAATCATATTTTCAAAAAAAGTTGCCAATTTAGTCTCAGTCTATCATTTCACACTTGACGAGATACTCTAGATGAGAAATTGGACACTTTGGAGCTCATAGGTGACAGAAAAATAGATAAGATAAAAGTGAAAAACAAATTTTACGAAGAAATGTTCCTAACAACTTGTTTGTGTCCTACCACTAAACAGTGAGTCCCAGACAATTATTTTACACATGAATAGACACGCTAGATGCAGAGTAGGTAAACTGAATGTCTGATTTGGCATTTTGGTACAATCTGGGGGCAACAATTGAGATAACATAAAAATGACCACAAGTGACATTTTTCCAGAATTTATGCCTTTCGCGTTTGGCCAAAATCATATTTTCAAAAAAGTTGCCAATTTAGTCTCAGTCTATCATTTCACACTTGACGAGATACTCTAGATGAGAAATTGGACACTTTGGAGCTCATAGGTGACAGAAAAATAGATAAGATAAAAGTGAAAAAACAAATTTTACGAAGAAATTGTTCCTAACAACTTGTTTGTGTCCTACCACTAAACATTGAGTCCCAGACAATTATTTTACACATGAATAGACACGCTAGATGCAGAGTAGTTAAACTGGATGTCTGATTTGGCATTTTTGTACAATCTGGGGGCAACAATTGAGATAACATAAAAATGACCACAAGTGACATTTTTCCAGAATTTATGCCTTACGCGTTTGGCCAAAATCATATTTTCCAAAAAGTTGCCAATTTAGTCTCAGTCTATCATTTCACACTTGACGAGATACTCTAGATGAGAAATTGGACACTTTGGAGCTCATAGGTGACAGAAAAATAGATAAGATAAAAGTGAAAAACAAATTTTACGAAGAAATGTTCCTAACAACTTGTTTGTGTCCTACCACTAAACAGTGAGTCCCAGACAATTATTTTACACATGAATAGACACGCTAGATGCAGAGTAGTTAAACTGAATGTCTGATTTGGCATTTTGGTACAATCTGGGGGCAACAATTGAGATAACATAAAAATGACCACAAGTGACATTTTTCAGAATTTATGCCTTTCGCGTTTGGCCAAAATCATATTTTTCAAAAAGTTGCCAATTTAGTCTCAGTCTATCATTTCACACTTGACGAGATACTCTAGATGAGAAATTGGACACTTTGGAGCTCGTAGGTGACAGAAAAATAGATAAGATAAAAGTGAAAAACAAATTTTACGAAGAATTGTTCCTAACAACTTGTTTGTGTCCTACCACTAAACAGTGAGTCCCAGACAATTATTTTACACATGAATAGACACGCTAGATGCAGAGTAGGTAAACTGAATGTCTGATTTGGCATTTTTGGTACAATCTGGGGGCAACAATTGAGATAACATAAAAATGACCACAAGTGACATTTTGCAGAATTTATGCCTTTCGCGTTTGGCCAAAATCATATTTTTCAAAAAAGTTGCCAATTTAGTCTCAGTCTATCATTTCACACTTGACGAGATACTCTAGATGAGAAATTGGACACTTTGGAGCTCATTGGTGACAGAAAAATAGATAAGATAAAAGTGAAAAACAAATTTTACGAAGAAATGTTCCTAACAACTTGTTTGTGTCCTACCACTAAACAGTGAGTCCCAGACAATTATTTTACACATGAATAGACACGCTAGATGCAGAGTAGTTAAACTGAATGTCTGATTTGGCATTTTTGTACAATCTGGGGGCAACAATTGAGATAACATAAAAATGACCACAAGTGACAATTTTCCAGAATTTATGCCTTTCGCGTTTGGCCAAAATCATATTTTCCAAAAAAGTTGCCAATTTAGTCTCAGTCTATCATTTCACACTTGACGAGATACTCTAGATGAGAAATTGGACACTTTGGAGCTCATAGGTGACAGAAAAATAGATAAGATAAAAGTGAAAAACAAATTTTACGAAGAAATGTTCCTAACAACTTGTTTGTGTCCTACCACTAAACATTGAGTCCCAGACAATTATTTTACACATGAATAGACACGCTAGATGCAGAGTAGGTAAACTGAATGTCTGATTTGGCATTTGGTACAATCTGGGGGCAACAATTGAGATAACATAAAAATGACCACAAGTGACATTTTTCCAGAATTTATGCCTTTCGCGTTTGGCCAAAATCATATTTTCCAAAAAGTTGCCAATTTAGTCTCAGTCTATCATTTCACACTTGACGAGATACTCTAGATGAGAAATTGGACACTTTGGAGCTCATAGGTGACAGAAAAATAGATAAGATAAAAGTGAAAAACAAATTTTACGAAGAAATGTTCCTAACAACTTGTTTGTGTCCTACCACTAAACAGTGAGTCCCAGACAATTATTTTACACATGAATAGACACGCTAGATGCAGAGTAGTTAAACTGGATGTCTGATTTGGCATTTTGGTACAATCTGGGGGCAACAATTGAGATAACATAAAAATGACCACAAGTGACAATTTTGCAGAATTTATGCCTTTCGCGTTTGGCCAAAATCATATTTTCCAAAAAGTTGCCAATTTAGTCTCAGTCTATCATTTCACACTTGACGAGATACTCTAGATGAGAAATTGGACACTTTGGAGCTCATTGGTGACAGAAAAATAGATAAGATAAAAGTGAAAAACAAATTTTACGAAGAAATGTTCCTAACAACTTGTTTGTGTCCTACCACTAAACAGTGAGTCCCAGACAATTATTTTACACATGAATAGACACGCTAGATGCAGAGTAGTTAAACTGAATGTCTGATTTGGCATTTTTGTACAATCTGGGGGCAACAATTGAGATAACATAAAAATGACCACAAGTGACAATTTTCCAGAATTTATGCCTTACGCGTTTGGCCAAAATCATATTTTCCAAAAAAGTTGCCAATTTAGTCTCAGTCTATCATTTCACACTTGACGAGATACTCTAGATGAGAAATTGGACACTTTGGAGCTCGTTGGTGACAGAAAAATAGATAAGATAAAAGTGAAAAACAAATTTTACGAAGAATTGTTCCTAACAACTTGTTTGTGTCCTACCACTAAACATTGAGTCCCAGACAATTATTTTACACATGAATAGACACGCTAGATGCAGAGTAGGTAAACTGAATGTCTGATTTGGCATTTTGGTACAATCTGGGGGCAACAATTGAGATAACATAAAAAATGACCACAAGTGACATTTTTCAGAATTTATGCCTTACGCGTTTGGCCAAAATCATATTTGCAAAAAAGTTGCCAATTTAGTCTCAGTCTATCATTTCACACTTGACGAGATACTCTAGATGAGAAATTGGACACTTTGGAGCTCATAGGTGACAGAAAAAATAGATAAGATAAAAGTAAAAAACAAATTTTACGAAGAAATGTTCCTAACAACTTGTTTGTGTCCTACCACTAAACATTGAGTCCCAGACAATTATTTTACACATGAATAGACACGCTAGATGCAGAGTAGGTAAACTGAATGTCTGATTTGGCATTTTTGTACAATCTGGGGGCAACAATTGAGATAACATAAAAATGACCACAAAGGACAATTTTGCAGAATTTATGCCTTACGCGTTTGGCCAAAATCATATATTTCAAAAAAGTTGCCAATTTAGTCTCAGTCTATCATTTCACACTTGACGAGATACTCTAGATGAGAAATTGGACACTTTGGAGCTCGTTGGTGACAGAAAAATAGATAAGATAAAAGTGAAAAACAAATTTTACGAAGAAATTGTTCCTAACAACTTGTTTGTGTCCTAGATATCAAAGATAAAAATTGGACATTTTGGAGTTTGGGGGGGTGACAAAAAAATAGATAAGAAAAAAGTGAAAAAAATTTTAAAAAAATTTTCCCCACAACTTTTTGTGCCCTACCCCAAACAGTGAGTCCCAGAAATTATTTTCCATAAAATGACACCTAGAGCAGAGTAGAAAAACGGGTGTGTTTTTGGGCATTTTTTTTACAATCTGGGGCAAAAATTGAGATAACAAAAAAAGACCAAAAAAGAAAATTTTCGAATTTTGCCTTTCTTTTTTTCCCCAAAATCAAAATTTTAAAAAGTTGCCAATTTGTCTCAGTTATAAAAATTTCACACTTGACGGATACTCTAGATGAAAATTGGCCCTTTTGGAGCATGGGTTGACAAAAAAATGGAAAGATAAAAGGAAAAAAAATTTTACGAAGAATTTTCCTACAACTTGTTTGTCTACCACTAAACTTGAGCCCCCGACAATTTTTTTACACTGAATAGACCGCTA
>CAJHNH020005898.1:0-16716 GCA_905116865.2 Candidula unifasciata | reverse complement strand
CCACTCATCCAAAGTTTCAACAGACATGAAATTTTGGATTTCAGACGTTTGCTTTTCCGGTGAAAAACTCCCCTTTTGAAATACCATAAAAAAACACAGGGCAACCCCTAAAGTGTGTGGAAAACTTTTGGAAACACCCAGCTTTTTTAAGGACACATATGGGCCTGTTCCCGGTGGGGAAAAAATTTTCAAATTATTGTGTACGCACCAGACAAAAGAAAAAGAACTTGTTTCCCCAAAAAGCCTTGAGTAAAACTTTTTTTAATGTTAAAACCCCCCCCCACAAGAAAAATAATTCTTTTGTTAAAGCGTTTTTCCTTTCAATTCACTTTCTATTGTAGAACGCGTGCAGGGGTTTTTCAGAATTGAAAATGTGATTTCTAATTAGGTGTTTTTTTCCTTTTTATTTTTTTATTTGGGGTAATTTTTCCAACTATTTCTATAAAGGGAAAAGTATTGGGGAACGGGGGAGGGTTTGGTTCAATAAATGTTTACTGAGATGTTTTAAATTTACAGAACTGCCTTACCCACTCAATTTTTTATTAGCTGTTTTAGCTTTTGCTTGTACATCGCTAGCGTGAAGCGAAGACACATTGCTGATGTATTTTCCATGTAGCCAAATTTACGACCACAGCCAACGCGTGCAGGGTACCAGCTCGTTATTTATAAAATATAACATGCTTTATTTGAGAAAATTACAGCTACTTTGGTTTAAGATAGGAGTTTGGAACAATGGCCGAATGTAAGACAGGCCTGCGTGCCCAATTTGTGACCTTTTGAAAACTAAGTTCGCTAGTTCGTTCGTTATTCTTTTCTTTTTTCAATTTTTTTTGCTTTTGCTTCTTCTTCTTTTTCTTCTTCTTCTTCTTGTCTTCCTATTCTTCTTCTTTCTTCTTCTTCTTCTCTTTCTTCTCTTCTTCTTTCTCTCTTCTCTCTTCTTCTTTTATCACCATCATCTCCTCCTCCATCCATCTTTTCCTTCTTTCTCTTCATCTCCCATACACTGGGTGTGAATGTCACCCATCGCTCTGTGTGAAAGTATCTTTCAATGGGTGTAAAATTACTTCTTCAAGAAGTTAGTGACTATGTTACACATTTCGCCTGGGATTGGCCCAATCTTCATTCAATGTGAGTATACATGGTATCCAATCAGTAAACAAGTGACCGACTCATTTTATCTTTGTGTTTGTGAGTGTGTGTGTGTGTGTGAGAGAGAGGAGGGTAGGGGCGGACATATCATGCTAAAGCCATATTTGTTTTGCCATACAGGAATACAGCTATTCCAAAATAGAGGATTGCATTCCTTTCAATGTTCCGATGCTTACTGTACATTAAATGTACGAGTGTTTACTGTACAGTAAATGTACGAGTGTTTACTGTACAGTAAATGTACGAGTGTTTACTGTACAGTAAATGTGCAAGTGTTTACTGTACAGTAAATGTGCAAGTGTTTACTGTACAGTAAATGTGCAAGTGTTTTACTTAGCATACAGTAAATGTGATAAGTGTTTTTACTGCCTGTACAGAAAATGTGCAAGTGTTTACTGTTACAGTAACAAAACTCCCCGAAGTGGTTTACTGGACCCAGCAAATGTGCAAGTGCTAATGTACAGTCCCCCCCACTGGAGCAGGAAGTAATCATTTGTCAAAAGAACCCAGGACAGCGAGCCTCAATAGCTATAGCGCTAACTACACACTGCCGGGTTCGTTAAATGCAAATATTCAGAAGACAGAATCAGTCCGGTAACTAAATACAATAGTCTGACAGCCGTGTCACCAGACGGTTGTGACTGGGCCGATGTCCGGCGCGTCAGACAAGGTGACCAGGCGTCAGACAAGGTGACCAGGCGTCAGACAAGGTGACCACGCGTCAGACAAGGTGATCAAGCTGTTCCTGTCAATTAGCTACAGCAACAGGTGAAAATCTGTGCAGACTCAGGGCGTCCACGTTACCCCAGCTCTGGGTAAATCTTCAAACTCAACTTCGACTTAGCACTTCCAGTTCAGGGTTTCTCAAATGTTTCCACGAATGAGTCCCGCACCTCTAGTACAGGGTTTTCCTAACGTGTGCGGGGGCCCCATAAGCTCACACCACCTCAAGTACAGGGTCCTGTTACTTATCCCCAAGTATCCAAGAAGCGAGTCCCACACCTCGCCTACAGGGATCACAAATGTTGTCCTAAGCGAACTGCATACTTTGAAAATAAAAAAAAATAATATAAGAAAAGAGGACTAATTTAAAGAACACTGATCTAAGTCTAGAAGGCCCTTCCAGCAATTGAGGAAGCCCTGATCTGCCAGATAAGAGGCCGCTTTTCATCCATGCCACCGACTTTTTCCAACGGATGGGGAGCTGGGGGTATCACGTGACGAGGCGAGGAAACGAGAGCAGCTGCAGGGATCAACATTGGAAAGGTCATGCTTGTTGAGCCGGAATCGAGGAGTTGTGTCGGCAGAGGATGATCTGGAGGTGGGAGGGAAGGAGTGAAGACTGGAGCTGACATGACGACAGGAGGAGGTCGAACGAGTGTGGAGCTGAGGTGTTGTACAGGTGGGGAGTATGACGCAAGGGAAAGAGTACCCCCCGAGTGAAGCTGACGTGATGACAGGAGGAGGAGGGAGGGGAACAGGGAGAGTGACCCAGCTGACGCTGATGACAGGAGGAGGATGGTGAGGGGAACAGGGAAGAGTGAAGCTGATGTGATGACAGGAGGAGGATGGGAGGGAAGCAGGGGAGAGTGAATCTGACGTGATGACAGGAGGAGGATGGGAGGGGGAACAGGGGGAGAGTAAAACTGACGTGATGAAAGGAGGAGGATGGGAAGGAGACAGGGGAGAGTGAAAGATGAGGTGTATGAACAGGAGGAGGGATGGGTAGGGGAACAGGGGAGAGTGAAGCTGACGTGGATGACAGGAGGAGGATGGAGGGGGAACAGGGGAGGAGAGTGAAGCTGAGGTGATGACAGGAGGAGGATGGGAGGGGAAGAACAGGGGAGAGTGAAAAGCTGAAGCTGACGTGATGACAGAAGGCAGGATGGGAAGGGAACAGGGGAGAGTGAAGCTGAGGGATGACAGGAGAGGAGGGGAGGGGGGAACAGGGGGAGAGTGAAGCTGACGTGATGACAGGAGGAGGGATGGGGAGGGGAACAGGGGAGAGTTTTGATGAAGTGATCCTGTGTCTGCCGGTCTCGAGGTGCATGACAGGAGAGGATGGAGGGGAAGGGAGGGGGAGGGGACAGGGGAGAGTGAAGCTGACGTGGATGACAGGAGGAGGATGGGGAGGGAAACAGGCGGAGAGTGAAGCTGACGTGATGACAGGAGGAGGATGGCCTGAGGGAAACAGGGGGAGGAGTGAAGCTGACGTGATGACAGGAGGAGGATGGAGGGGAACAGGAAAGAGTGAGGCTGACGTGATGACAGGAGAAGGATGGGAGGGGAACAGGGGAGAGTGAAGCTGACGTGATGACAGAAGGAGGTTGGGAGGGGAACAGGGGAGAGTGGAGCTGACGTGATGACAGGAGAATGATGGGAGGGGAAGAGTGGAACGGTGGTGATGAGGAGAAAGTAAAAGAAAGCAGTGTAGGTGGAGCGCGTGGGGGTGGTGGAGTAGCCAGCACGTGTCAATCGTTGACCATGTCAAGCTTGTGTGGGTCAGTGAAGATTACACACGCACACACACACACACACACACACAGAAACACATTCTCACACACACAATCCTGGCTTTCGGCATCAGCTAACTAATCTGCACCTTAGCACCTTTCACTTGACAGGGGCCTTGTCACATCTATAGGGGCAAATATTCAGAAGACAGAATCAGTCCGGTAACAAGATACAAACCCTAACCCTAGCCCTAACCCTGACCCTAACCCTAACACTAACCCTGACCCTAACCCTAACCCTAGCCCTAACCCTAACCCTAACACTAACCCTGACCCTAACCCTAACCCTAGCCCTAACCCTAACCCTAACACTAACCCTGACCCTAACCCTAACCCTAGCCCTAACCCTTACCCTAACCCTAACCCTAACCCTATCCCTAACCCTAACCCTAACCCTAACCGGCGAATGTACATACATGGAGACTGTGCCCTTTTCAGGGCTCGCCGCCGTCAACGCCCCCCAAAAAAGCACCTTTCAGGGCCTGCCCAAAAATATCCCAGATTTGAATCCCACTGCCTATATACTATAGCAGCGTCACAAGAACTCTTGGAAATTGCATACAGTTTGACAGCTGACGAGATGGGGTGAAAAAACTGAAAGTGCCTTTAGTTTACTATTTACATTATGAGAAAATATTTCTAATATCCATATATTTAAAAGAGGTATATATTTTACAGTTTTCGTAAATTAGCTGGTGTAATTAAAAACGGTAGGTGACTCAAGCTTTTATATAGCTTAGGGTCTCGTCAAGTACAAATCCGGCACCGGATACATCCAATCCTGGAAAAGGTTTGTTCGTATCGACGAGCGGGAGGTGTACTGGTCCCCCAGTGGGAGGTGTACTGGTCCCCCAGTGAGAGACTTACTGGTCCTACATTGGGAGGCTTACTGGTCCCCCAGTCTGAGACTTACTGGTCCCCTAGTCTGAGACTTACTGGTCCCACAGTGGGAGACTTACTGGTCCCCCAGTGGGAGACTTACTGGTCCCCCAGTGAGAGACTTACTGGTCCCCCAGTGAGAGACTTACTGGTCCCCCAGTGAGAGACTTACTGGTCCCCCAGTGAGAGACTTACTGGTCCCCTAGTGAGAGACTTACTGGTCCCCCAGTGAGAGACTTACTGGTCCCCCAGTGAGAGACTTACTGGTCCCCTAGTGAGAGACTTACTGGTCCCCCAGTGACGAGAGGACTTACTGGTCCCCCAGTGAGAGACCTTACTGGTCCCCAGTGAGAGACTTACTGGTCCCCCAGTGAGAGACTTACTGGTCCCACAGTGGGAGACTTACTGGTCCCCCAGTGAGAGACTTACTGGTCCCCCAGTGAGAGACTTACTGGTCCCCCAGTGAGAGACTTACTGGTCCCCCAGTGAGAGACTTACTGGTCCCCCAGTGAGAGACTTACTGGTCCCCCAGTGAGAGACTTACTGGTCCCCCAGTGAGAGACTTACTGGTCCCCCAGTGATAGACTTACTGGTCCCCTAGTGAGAGACTTACTGGTCCCCTAGTGAGAGACTTACTGCTCCCCTAGTGAGAGACTTACTGGTCCCCTAGTGAGAGACTTACTGGTCCCCCAGTGAGAGACTTACTGGTCCCCTAGTGGGAGACTTACTGGTCCCCTAGTGGGAGACTTACTGGTCCCCTAGTGAGAGACTTACTGGTCCCCCAGTGATAGACTTACTGGTCCCCTAGTGGGAGACTTACTGGTCCCCCAGTGAGAGACTTACTGGTCCCCCAGTGATAGACTTACTGGTCCCCTAGTGATAGACTTACTGGTCCCCTATTGATAGACTTACTGGTCCCCCAGTGATAGACTTACTGGTCCCCTAGTGAGTGACTTACTGCTCCCCTAGTGAGAGACTTACTGGTCCCCTAGTGGGAGACTTACTGGTCCCCCAGTGGGAGACTTACTGGTCCCCTAGTGAGAGACTTACTGGTCCCCTAGTGAGAGACTTACTGGTCCCCCAGTGGGAGACTTACTGCTCCCCTAGTGAGAGACTTACTGGTCCCCCAGTGAGAGACTTACTGGTCCCCCAGTGAGAGACTTACTGGTCCCCTAGTGGGAGACTTACTGGTCCCCCAGTGAGAGACTTACTGGTCCCCCCCCCCCCAGTGAGAGACTCCCACTGTCTATCCCCCCACCCCCAGTGAGAGACTTACTGGTCCCCCCCAACCCCTCCCTTTTACCAAGTGAGAGACTTACTGGTCCCCCCCCCAGAGACTTACTGGTCCCCACACCCCCCACCCCCCCCCCCCGCCCCCCCCCCACGCCCCAGTGAGGGAGACTTAAGGAGACTTACTGGTCCCCACCCCTTCCCTCCCCCCCCCCCCCCCCCCCCCCCCCCCCTACCCCCCCACCCACCCCCCATCCCCCACACCCCACCTCCAGGAAACTCTCGCAAGGCAAGCGGCGGCTGACATAGCACTAGGAGAATTTGTGGAGTGTCAAAAGAAATTAAAAAAATGACTAAACTAAAAATTTTTATTCTAATGTCAGTAATCTTGAGGTACAGTAATTGTATGGGGCAGGGGAAGACATGGAGAACAAGACCGATAGGCAATTACTAATTAATTACGAATTCATTAACTGGTGCCTGCGCAGAATACGAGTGGAATAAAATGGTATGATAGACATAACTAAGGAACATTTGGGAGAGAACTAAACAGGCTCCAGTGGATCAGGAGGTGAGGCATAAAGACCCGCTGGGTGGACTAGCGGTACACCCCACTGAAGAAAACAGGAGAACAGATAACTAGATGTGTTGCATTGGAACCCACAGGGGCAGAGGGAATCAAAGGAGGCCAAAAACACATGAGAAGCGAGCTGGAGAGGAGGTTTAGAAAGATTGGGAGGACATGGGGAGAGCTCCATGAATGGCGAAGGCATGAACGGTTGGCAGACTGAGTTGGCTTTGAGGGCCATGCTCAATTGGGGGCAGTTAACAAAGGAAGAAGAGAATTTCCTAGACTCAGAAGGCAGCTAAATTTTGTCAAACAGTGGACGTTTAGTGCAGCGGACTGTTCGAAAACAGAGGCAGATTTTTTTGCTATGTCGGACGGCTGGACGATGCATTTGTTGCTCCATTTGTTTCAACGACTGAGATATAGTTCGCCGCCAAGCCTTGTTGAGTTGAATCATGGAGTGACCCTGTGAGTGCGGATTACGCATTTTGGAATGTTTTTTCGACTGTGACCAAGTGTTGTGTGGGGAATGTAGATTCAGAAAAATGGGCGATGCTGGTCGTGCAGTGTTGTGGTGACGTATTGTGCATTTGAAATTGAGCGCCTTGTGGAAATGTACGATTCGTTGGAGACTTCTGCTACCATCAAGATAAACTGCAAATTCTACTACTGGATAAGCATTCTGTATGTTTTTCCGTTGGCACAGGAGGCGGAGCAAAGTGTTGACCCGTGACCCGTGCTATGAAAGCTGTGCTAACAAAAATAAACTGCTCCCAGCGATAATGTGTGTGAAATTGTGTGCCTTTATTGTTGTTTGAAACATACATTACTTGTAATAACTTGCTTTATTATTGACCTACCTAATTTCTGAAACAAAATTGTAACTGAGTAAAATATAAATCAAAATAATTATGCAGTAAAAATATGTTGTGTAAAAGCTGGTTTTTTGAGGATTTCACTCACTCTATATTATCATAAAACCTACTCATTAACTGAGGTTTACAATAGTTAACTCCAATATCAAATTAGTACTTCCCCGTGAGGGTTCCGGTACCACATTGTGGGGAAAACAAGAATAGGCCCACTGCCTCCCAAACAATCACGTCACAGAAGTCAACTAATTGGGAGATTCCTTCAAAGTCGGAGTACATCATCTGCCTGAGCGACAAGGAACAACTAACTGCACACAAAAAAGCCAGTAAAATGGAAGTACACACAAAACTCAGGCCCTGGCACAACGCCAAAGTCCAAATGAATGAACAACCAGTACTTTGTATCGGAGCTTTCAGCCGGTGTACAAAGAAGAAGAAGGAGAAATTGGTACTGTTGTATGAAGCAGAAATATGGTGACTGACCAAAACAAGTATTAATAATCTATGAACATTCATTAACTGGTGCCTGTGGAGTATTCTAAAAACGCCAAGTCACTGATGATCTAACGCATCTAGTTACAGAGGTGTAACAATTGCTGTGTGGGTTCCGGGGCTCCATTGTGTGAGAAAACAAGAATAGACCGCCTACCCAAAAGCAGGTAATAGGAGTCGATCCACCCACATTTGCCTGAGGCCAGAACAGCAGTCCTGTAACAAAGGAGTCGTTAAGTCGGAGCAACATTTCAGCGCTGAAGGAGGCAAGGAACGTCCTAGCAGGTCTGAATACAAATAGCTGGATTTACCAGCTGTTACTGTTAAAGAAGTGTACACGCAAGACATTCAGGTAACTGGAACATTCCTGGTCCAATAATAAAGTCCTGTGAGGTGGGCTTGCGGAGATAAACCAAACTTTCTGCTGGAGTTTACAGCTGGTTAAGGTGAAGAAGAAGTGTAACAAAATAGTGAAAGCCTCCCTTAACAAATTTGTTTTGGTACTAAAAACTAATGTTACGCTCTCTTATCTGTGTCCAATACTAGATAATTACTTATCTAAATAATGGGAATCAATCATCATCATCCTTTGTATGCCGTTGGATGTCACATAGTGCTCGCATCTGATTCCTCCACTCAGCTCTGCTGCATGCAACTCTCTCAGCTTCTGACACGGAGTTCAGTCCAGTGTGTGAGTACACTTGTTTCTGCAACAGGGCGCGGCGCTTTGTCACTTGGAGGCAACAGGTTCACTTCCTGGATATTTTATGGCCGCCATAATATTATGACGCCGTTCGGAGGAGAGCCCCCACAGCCTGCTTGACTCATTGCTGCAGACAGTGTTTTCTTTTATTCCTGCTATCTTCCAATGATCTCTTTCTTCTTCCTTTTGTAGTGACCATCTCTTGATCTTGTACTTTGTGATAGTGTCTGCTCGGTGTTAATGTGGTTAGAAGGAGGGCGGGGGGCCACTGTAAGTAGTGGTGACTTCTCTGTTGAACTCGATCGTTGAGTATGAACAGCGCTTTTTACTAGCGAAGCATTGAAAATTCCAAAAATTAAGCAAACTAGCAAAGCCCAACACCTTCACTGACTGTCTATTCTTTTCTCAGAATTGGGAAAATTTTAGTAATTTTATTGCCATGCTATTTTAAAGCAATCACTATTAACTACTACCTGCTTCCATATTTGATAATAAGTGTAATCACAAAGGCGAGTGCAAGGCAGCACAACTCCGGATGACGCGCCATTCCACGAAACAACTCATTTGGTCTTCGTGTAATGCTGGCGAAGTGACGAGCTACGTAAGTACAGACAACATCCGCCATTAGCCGACTCCCACGTCATAGTTTGTTGGCAGCACAATCTTGGTTTCCTCCACAGGTGATTTCTACTGTCGTTGTTACGTGCTTAGTTGTCTTCTCTTTTCGTATTGAAATTCTTCTTTTGTTTAAGGTTTATTCGACGGATCAACATCATGGCACACGGGTGTAACCCGTAAGTGCTCCGTTCTACTTCTAACTAAAGTCTGAGTCCGAAGAATCTCAGCACAGTGCACGAACTCCATAGCACCGGCGAGGATCCAAAAATCTTTGAATTGATTTTAAACTCTAAATGTTGCCCGGGCAGCGCCGTTAGGTTATTCTTTTCAATTTCCAACTGAGGGATTTTTTTACGTGCGCAAGAATACAAACGGGCGTCCGATCTTACTACCCAGAGACCAGGAGAAATTACCAAAAGTCTACGTGAAAAATCACAGCTTTCACCGGGGCTTAAACCCATGACCTCTATCTAGCAACGCCGTCTCTAATTAATAGAGAAGGCCGTGACCTCTAGCACTCGAGACCGCTCAGCCCCTTTCTCTTCTTCTTGTCCATGATATTTATCACATAATCATCACATTTCCATGTATGGCTTTAGTAGTCTTGTCTGTCAACAGACCTCTGTCTCGGTTATTTGCAATCATTTCTGACATAAATGATCATCTATGCTATGGTATCGTTTGTTTGTTTTAGTATCCAGAAGCCATGAGTTGTTAACCCTTAGGCTCGGTATTGTGGATACCGCAACCTTTCGCCTTGATTTCATTGTAAATACCGTAAATCTGGAAGAAATGTGGCTTTTCTGCCTACCCCCGGGAGTAAATCCAGACCACAAGGAGTTCGTCACCCGGTCACCGCGCAATCCGGTTTAACCAACTACGCTAGAGAGCCGGGCATGCTATGGTATCAAACTGCCTAGCTTCTTACTTGGTCTCCCTCTGCCTCCTCTTCCCCTAAAACTTTTTTTTATATCACAGTGTGTATCTATTTTCGTGTTCTCTTGGCGTCACCTAAGAATTTAGAATGTCTCCTTCCAATGTTGGTAGTCAGTTCTCTGAGTGAGTTGATTTCTTTCAAGGTGTCTTTAATTAGAATTTATATCCTAGGATGTTCACATCATTCGTCTATAAAATCGCATCTTTGTAATTTCCAGATAATTTTTCACTGATCAGCTATGGTGAAAGCTATTTACTAGATTGCAAGAAATCCAAAGCTGTTGGCAGCTTTCCGTCTTTCCATGCGATGGTGTTATACTGTGCTGTAGGAAGACATCGGAATCACAGCACATGGAGGAGCCGAGTGTGACTTTCAAGACCTGCTCGCTTTTTCCAGTCAGAGCATGGGATTTCTAGATCGTTGTTGCCTTGGTGTGTATTTATCGTGCTTTTTCTCAGACGCTCAGAACTGAACATACTGCGTTCATTTTTTCCGTTATCTGTATTTCCTTAATGAATATGTCCCTCCATGCAACAACCATCTGTTCCTACAAAACGTTGTGACTTGGGTTATCATTACGGCACTCAGGACACCTCCATAGGTGCTCAGATTTCCTCTCCATTTTCGGCATATACATCAGTTTTCCGCGGTTAACAGTGCCAATTCTACGCAGGTTGACAAGACTTCTGTCACACCTATTGTCCATTTCCTGCATCACACACGTCTCAGAACTTCTATTGGCCAGATACACAGGCATTTCTTCGAAAGACCTCAGTAAAGTGATTTTGTGTATTCTTGTTTGTGATTGTGACATTATCTATTCATGCAATATGCTGTTGAAGTTCTTCTAGCCGCAGCTTTCATTTGTCGTTCATGGTTGTAATGATGTGAAGATGACTAGTTCTACTACTTCACGCTTTATATATTTTCGTGACAAGACTTCTCCTACGTCTGACGTCCCTCTCTATGTCAGTTCTTACACTTAGTTCTCGTATTCGTAGCAGCGACGTAGACGTTCTGTCTTGAAAATAATCCAGTTGCTCTCGCTCTCTCTCAGGTCACTGACAATGTCGACGCGTTCTACCAGCCGAAGATCTGCAACTATTTCAGAGCCAGGCAGTTCATCTGCTCATTAATTGCCAACAACGCCCGTTTCGAAGATCTGCAACTATTTCAGAGCCAGGCAGTTCATCTGCTCATTAATTGCCAACAACGCCCGTATATAAATGGACAACGATGAAAAAACTATACGCACGTTGGAACTTGGCGGTGACTTAATTAACTGCCCGCGTACGTAATCTGCATAGACCCTCTATGATTATTTCTTTATCTTTGTCATCATCATCATGTATCAGGTTCTTTGCAGAACGTCGCTCTCATCACGGTCTGCCTGAAAAAAACTCGGTCTCTCGCCAGCTCTACCGCCTCACATACTTTCATACTCAAGGAGTCACTTATATCATATGCCCATCTTCGTGTTGGTCGGCCCCTGCCCCCTCCTTCCTGGTATCAGGTCTTACGCTATTATTTTTCCCAATACTTTTATCCTTGTATATTATATAATAACATACTTTTTTTCTTACAAAAAATGGCCTTGGTTCCCAGGTCGACCCGGCCTTAAATGGGTATTTGGTAAAGTCCGAGGAATTAAAATCGGCCGACGTGATGCTGCGTCGGGTGAACCTTGCTTCACTAGTCAACGCAGCCTAAAATGGGTTCCAGGCAATGTCATGGAAAGTGACGGCAGTATGCGAGATTTTGACATCACCCACCGAGCATCAACTGGTCTATTAAATATAGATCTAGTCCTTGATGGCCAATACACCTAAAGGGATGAAAATGGTTCTTTACTTTTACTTTACTCATAATACCAGCCAACATAGTAACCATGGAAATGAGGGGTCTGAGAAAGACGGTAGGAGTGACTAGAAGAGATACAATCAGGAATGAGATCAAACAAGATAAAGTCAGAACCAATTCTAAATTACTCACAAAGACAGCAAACCAAATAATTTGCCCACTTAGAGAGAATGCCTTCTGATGCTATACCACACAAGGAATATAGCAAAAGAGGAGAGGGACGAGGAGCAAGAGGTAGACCAAGATGAAAGGATAACATCAGAGAAACTCTACAGTACCATGACGTGTCTTTGGTCAAAGCAGCCAGAAGCAGGACTTTATATCTCCCTTGACACCCGAAGCGGTAAAAGAGGACATAAAGAAGAAGACCAGCCAACATAACATGAGATATGACTGGCCTCTAGAATACTCCAGTTATGATCGAATCTGCAAACCAGAACTGCAGGCTAGTCGAAGTTATTCCTCAGTGTGATAAATCACTCAGAACACCGCCCATTAGACTTTTTAATGATGCCTTCTTACAGCAGCTGTGCACCAGACATTTAATGCTAGCTTGATATTTGTATAAACAAATCAACACTTGGTGAGTGACATGGTCAACACTATGCTGGCCAGCTTCACTTACCAGGACATTGCACGATACCCATGTTTGGCTGCATTGACTTGTACAGCAAGGTCCGTCCGGTGCAGAATTGAGCCTAAGACTCGAGATGGCAGGCCAGTGTCTGCTCACTATGGTTTCCTCGGCTAGAATGTTGACAAACTGAAAATGTGCACTAGAAATCTGGTCATTTGTTTCTTGCCTCTCAGACAGATTCAGTCTTAACTTTGAAGGAATCATCGACCCTATCTATCTAGTCTTCTTGTTAGGAATCAGTTTCTAGGACGACCCTGGAGAGGTGTAGACCAGTATGAGACGTCCATCACGAGTGGTTCAGTACCCCTGCGCCCCCATTGATTGTTGAAGGCCTTTGCTCCCGTAGGCGATGGAAGAGAAGTAAAAGGCACGCTTTAAATGTGGATACATATAGACATTTTACCATGTATTTTTTTTAAATCTTATACAAAACAAAAACTGACAAAGAATAAAATAATCGACCATATAAATACTTTGTGTAATCAGTTTATTTTATTATTCATTATTTTATCTGTTCAGATTTATTGCTTGTTTTTAACTGTCTAAAGTGTCATGTTTTAGTAGTTGATTGGAAGAATAAATCATATAATGGGACAGAATCAAATTAACTGTGTTAACTCTTGGTAAAAGAATAAAGCACATCAATTTGTGGTTGTCAGTTTCCTTTTACCTTAATGCAGTTAATAGTTTTCTTTATTAATAAATACCTGCATTGTGGAATCCAAACTTCCCCGGAAAAATGCCACTAAAGCAACAGTCTATGTTACGGGGAAAAGACATCAGACTTTTGACAGACATGCAGCCGTTAAGAAAACACTGCTCTACCTCAACACCTTGCCCCTCTAAAACCAGACACATTTTCTATTTAAAAATTGAGTGGGAAAAGAATGTGGGGGGGGGGGGGGGCAGGAAATGAACTATGCATACGAAGCACTGACTCATTAAATATTATTCTAAGTTAAGACAGATGCAGACATGACAGTATCATTAAGGTAATCTGGCATCACTGTTTATTTTATCTGGTCATTACAAGTCAGGTGAAGTAGCTGGACTTTGGGGCGTTTCTAAAAAAAAAAAGCAGCTTTCAACAAACGGCTTACACAAATTATTGGAGGTGGGATCTTCAAGAGACACAGCCGCCTGGCTCTCTAGCGTAGTTGGTTAAACCTGACATCGCGGTGACTGGGTGACTAGCCACTAAGCCAACCTAATGCATTAGAACAATGGGGATCCAAACGATCAAAACGATGTACAATTAAGTCGATTCTCTCACTTTCATCTGTCCATGTTTGGCACTAATAAAATATAAATGAAAAAGAGATGACTGATAACCAGCTGATCACTTGGAACATTCAGAACCAACCAGACTGGTGCCTTGCCCCTTTTTCTTCTTTCTTCGATGCGCATTGCGAACATCTAGTCATGCTAAACATTTTTTCAGTTTCCCCCCCCGTCTGGGTCACAAATAGGATTGTGCGTTTAAGGTCGCCACCGGTCCCCATAGCTTCTCTTGCAATGTGTCTCCTTGGGCCAGATCCACAGTCTTTGCTGGGACGAGGTTAAGGGCAGTACTGCAGTATGTGTCAGGGGTTTGTCTTTCTAATCCACAATCACAGGCAGCAGATCCTTTTATGCTATCCTGTACAAGTGTGCTCGAATAGACCACAGGTCCAGTCCGGAAGTCTAAGAATGATGTTGTTCTCTTCCGTTGGAGTTTGTTTATGCTGTCACTCTCTGGTCGGTAAATCTCCATTCTGCCTTTCTCACTCCCTTGACAAAAGGAACTGCTTTAGCGCTGTTTTGGTTTCTTGGAGATGTGTGGTGGATCGAGGATTGTGGAAGATTACTGTAACCACAGCTCTTTGCCAATTCATCTGCTCTCTCATTTCTTGAATACTACAGTGGGCTGGTATCCACGGCAAGACCAGTTCTCTTCCTTGGCAGAAGTAAGCCAATGTTGGTCCTTAGATCAGCAAATTTATTGTCTTGTTTTTTATGCGGATAGGCTTGGAGAACAGACAAAATGAGTCGCTAAGTATAACAAATTTGGTTGCCTCTTTGTTTCTTGAGTGATGAGGATGTGGACGGCAGATGGAGGGCAGTTGCCTCAGCTCTGAAAGTAGTGCAGATGTCACCTGCTGGTAGAGAGAGTTTCTGCTCTACTGCTAGGGGGTTAATGTAAATTCACAACCCCCCTTATGAATGCATCTATAGCAGAAGCCGCGGTGAAAACCTGAGTCCAATGTGGTGTTTGGTACTTCTCACAAGATAGCAAGAGCGGGTTCTCTGTTGTGTCTCTGTTTGGGCATTTCTGAATGATCCTGGTCCTTAGGGTACTTTGCTTTCTCGGCTGGCCCAGGGTTCTGCCCTAAGTTTTTGCACACGCAACACCCTTTAAGCAGTCTGGTGCTGTGTGTAAGTTCTTTAGCAAGGTGGTTTGGGGCTCTGAGCTTCAGTCTGTTTTTTGTTCTCCTAAAAATTTAAAGCAGTGGGTGATTTTGAGTCTTTTAATTTTTTACTGAAAAAGAGTTTGTATGTTTCTGAGTTCGAGTGGTTCAGTATTGCTATCTTTCATTCTCTGATGGGGGGGGTTTTCAGGCTCCGAGAAAAATCCTTAACATTTTGAAACCCGTCCCGTTTTTCCCCTGTGGGCTTTGGGTGCTGCAGCCCTGCCGTGGAGGCATATTTATGATGGCTGACCCCCAGTAATTTCTTGTTTTAGGATTTAAAGGTTTGCGCCCCCCTTGGTACCGCTAAATTTTTTCATAAATGCAACTTTGAACTTTTCCCTGTACTGCTTTACATGTGACTTCCCCGTTAGTCCAACCCCCGGGAACGCCCAGAAAGGGAGGAGTGTCAGTCTGTGGAAAAGTGGGTTTTTAAACCAAATTTTGATTTTTTTTTTTTTTTGGGGGGAAAAAGGGGAGGAAAAAAGGTGCGGCTTTTTGATTTTTAGCTTTTGACCCCATTTTTTCAGGCTTTTAATTTTTACAGTTTTTGAACAGATATGATTTGTGGGAGTGATTCGGAGGCTGTCCAAAAATGCAAAGTCATCGGCAGTAGGGATTAAAAACGGCTGGGGGGGCAGGTTGCGGGGGTATCATTAAGTAAACCGGAACAGGTGGTGATATAGCACCGCCCGTTTTGCCAGTTTTCCCAAATGTCCATAAATTGAAACTGGTCTGCGTTGGAAAAAAAAGTCTTTGATCCCCTTTACTGTTGTGCACAACTCCGCCGTACAGTTTTATTGTGGCCTTTTTCCAAAAAGTTATTTTAAAAGCCGAGAGAGGCAAAAAAAGACAGCAAGAACTTTCTTTTTTTCCCCGGAAAGCTTTTCAATTTCTTGTCAGATATGTCACGGGTCCCCGTATTTTTTGTGCTGTCTGTATCCCGTTGGGTGGTGGTGTTACTGAGTTTTTCCCAGGAAAATATTGCTTTTTTACAATTCTCCATCAATTTTCCCACACAAAAATAAAAAAGGTAATGGCTTTTCTTTTTTGGGGCTTTCTGTCCCACCCCTTTTTAAAGGATAGGCTGGAGAGGGCTTTCCTTTCCCGGCTGACGGATACCCCTTTTGCCCGCCCGGTGTAGATGCAGAGGAGAAACTTTTGGCAGAGGGCCAAGTGAGAGAGAAAAACGTTTTTAATGCCCTCAGCCCTGGGCTTTTTTTCATTTTAACTTCCAAATCCCCAACTTCCAGCTCTTTCATGGAAACTTTCGAATGAGGCCTTTTTGTTTTTGGGGCTAAATCTGCTAGAAAAGTTTTGGGCGGGGTATTCTTTTTATTTTTTGCATGGGAAATGAACCTCAGTTTCCTTTTTTTGGGGTGTTTCGGCTAGCAAATTGCTGGGGTGCCCCTTGCCATAACTTTCCAAAGACAGCCCGGGGTGAAAATACCCAAAACCCTTTTTTTGGCCCACAATGGCCTAGCAAGTGGGCCACAGATCGTTGCCAAAACAGCGACTTTTCTACGCTGGGACTCGGGGACTCAAAGTAAAAGATCTCCATTTACAGGTTGCCATTTCTTTTTTTTGATAGCATACTACAAAAATTAGTATTTTGCCACCCCCAGAAGGGAACCCCCCCAAATAAAAGATCCATAAACAATTGCTTAAAAGTGGGGCATCACTTAAATAAAATCAGCAAAATGTATTGCAAAACATCTCATTACATAAGGAAAAAAATTGAAAGCACCCTTTGTGAGAGAAAGTAGGAAAAAAAATATGGTTAAGAGTCCCCTTTCAAAATTTTAAAATTC
>CAJHNH020005897.1:7500-16719 GCA_905116865.2 Candidula unifasciata | reverse complement strand
AACGATCCTTTGCTCGCATCTTTACAGGATGTTTCAGATTGCCAGTATCAGGAATACCATTATGTGGCACCCTAGGAGAAAGTTGTCAGTCGTATTCCCAAATGAGCTGGCAGTTTCAGATCCGAATTCTCAACTCTATAAATTTGCGCCAGGAAATGTCTTCAGAAATGCACACACGTGATGTAGTGTAAGCTTTAGGGTCCCTGCTGTTTCTTGCTTTCTTTCTTTTCTTTGTTTTATTTCTTCTTTGTTTTTATTTTCTTTTCTAATTTTTTTCTTTTTCTTCTTCCTGTTGTTTTTCTTCTTCTTCTTCTTCTTCTTCTTTTTCTTCTTCTTCTTATATTTTCTTCGTTTATTCTTTTATCTGTCTTCTTCTTCTTCTTCTATCTTCTTCTCTTTTTTCTTTCTTCATCTTCCTATTATTCGTTTTCTTTTTTTTATCTTTTTTTTATTTTTATCTGTTCTTTCTTCTTTTTCATCTTCTTCTTCTTTTCTTCTTCTTTTTCTCTTTCTTCTCTACTATTCTTTATTTAGATCTTTTTCTTCTTCTTTCTTCTTCTTTTTTCTTCTCTTATTTCTTCTTTTTCTTACTCTCTTCTTCTTCTTCTTCTTCTCTTCTTTTCTTCTTACTAACTTCTTCTTTCTTCTTCTTCTTATTATTTCGCTTCTTCTTCTTCTTCTTTCTTCTTCTTCTTCTTTTCTTTTGACTTTCTCCTTCTTTTCCTTCTTTTCTTATACTTATTTCTTCGCACTCTTCTACTTCTTTCTTCTTTATTATTTTTATTTTCTTCTTCTCTATCTTTAATCTTTCTCTTCTTCTTCTTCTTCTTCTTCTTTTCTTCTTCTTCTTCTATTCTTCCGATCTTCTTTTCTTCTTTCTTCTTCTTCTTCTTCTTTCTTCTTCTTTCTTCTGCTATTTCTTCTTTGCTTTTCTTCTCTTTCTTCTTCTTCTTTTTCTTCTTCTTTCTTCTTTAAATTACTTCTTCTTCTTCTTCACTTTTCGTTCTGCTTCTTCTTCTTTCTTTTCTTCTTCTTCTCCTAGGCTTCTTCTTCTTCTTCTTTGCTTCTTCTTCTTCTTCTCTTTCTTCTTCTTCTTCTTTCCTTCTATTCTTCTTCTTCTTCTTCTCTTTTCCCTTTCACATCCCCTCTCTTCATATACTATCCTACGGTTGCTGCTGTCTACCTACTAATCTTTTCTTCTTCTTACTTTCTTCTTCTTCTACTTCTTCTTTCTACTATTCTATTCTACTACTTTCTACTCTTTCTACTACTTTTACTACTTCTTTCTTTTACTTTTTTCGGCTCTGCCTTTTCTTCTGCTTCTTCTACTTCTGGTCTAAGTACTACTTCCACTTCAACTTTCGTTCTTCTTTTTTCTGCTTACTGTTGCTGCTTCTGTTTCTTCCTGCTGCAGCTACTACAACTACTTTCTTCTTCGTCTCCTCTTCCTTTCCTCCTCGTCCTACTCCTACTCATTTTATTCATTCTTTTTCCGGTCTGTTTACCTACTTGTCCATCTATCGTCCACAAACAAAAACACAATAAAAATCAAAAATCAGAAAGTCAAAGACATTTAGCAAACATTTGAAACTTAGGATCTTGAACTTGTGTGTGATTCCAGTGCTAACTTACAGATGCGAGAGTTGGAAAAGCAGCGGTAGCTCCAGATTTTAAAAAAGAAATTAGACAATTTTAAAGAATACCAAATCTTAGAAGAATACTAAATCTCCACTGGGAAGATTTCAGATCCAATACGCAAATAAAACAAGAGATCAAGCTAGATAAAATAGCAAATTTTATCAGAAAGCGCCACTGGAACTATATTGGACATACATTCAGATTATATAAGACAAGACTTCCCTTCCCTATCAAGCCCTCATGTGGACACCGGAAAAGAACAGAAAACGGAGAAGACCGAGAGAGACTCTGCATAGAACCATCATCAGGAAAGGCTCAACCATGGGTCTAACAAACATCCAAGACCTAAGAACCGCCAGATACGGACTGCTATAACTACTCATCCGCCTCTCCAGACTCAAGAGGAAAGACTAACTAACTAATAAATATACATCTCTATATACATCGGTCTATCTATGTGCTCATACACATCTGTTTTCTTTTTCAATTAATATTATTCAGCATTCCTAGCCATTTTCGGATATCATGCACCTCCATTCAACCCTCCCACTTGCTTTTATTGGTGTGCATGTGTATAACATGCATGCATGCATAGATGGATGGACGGATGGACGGATGGACGGATGGATGGATGGATGGATGGATGGATGGATGGATGGATGGATGGATGGATGGATGGATGGATGGATGGATGGATGGATGGATGGATGGATGGATGGATGGATGGATGGATGGATGGATGGATTTATGGATGGATGGATTTATGTATGGATGGATGGATGGATGGATGGATGGATGGATGGATGGATGGATGGATGGATGGATGGATGGATGGATGGATGGATGGATGGATGGATGGATGGATGGATGGATGTATGTATGTATGTATGTATGTATGTATGTATGTATGTATGTATGTATGTATGTATGTATGTATGTATGTATGTATGTATGTATGTATGTATGAATGCATATAGGAAAATATATGTATCACGGTGTATATGTAAACCTAAGTTGTGTTCTTATGGAGTTGTGAAAGTGTCTCTGTGTGTATGTGTGTCTTTGTGTGTATGTGTATCTCTATGTGTGTTTGTGTGTGTTTGTTTGTGTTTGTGTGTGTGTGTGTGTGTGTGTGTGTGCATGATAAGTTTTACATGTGTTATGTAGGCTTGCTGTGAAAGAGTGTGTGTGAATGAACTTGAGTATGCGTGTCTGCGTGACTAATTTGTGACCTTTTGAAAATTAATTTATTCGTTACTTTTCTGATTGGCCTTCTCTTTCAATTAGCGAGTCTGCGTTGCTTGATCTGTCTTTGCATTATCTTTCTACACCTAGCGGTTGACCTACAGTCAACTCTTTTAACACATATATAAATATACAAATATATGTGCGTGTGTGTATATATATATATATATATATATATATATATATATATATATATATATATATATATATATATATATATATATATATATACACACGCACACATCCATACACGCAAAAGAAAAAAAAATCATCACCAGAAGATGCTGTCATATACAAATGGTTCTATGGTCTGTCAAAAGCGAAGTGTGTGGGCTTTCACTGTAAGAAGCAGACACCAGAGGCAATACAGAATGATAGTGTAACTATTAATTCAGATGAAAGGAATTAATATAACATCTGTCTCTCATTTGTGACAGAAAGCCATTTTTTATGTCTTTGCTTACACATAGAAACTGTAGTGAATTTAATACGGACATATTTAAACCCAACACGGAGAGCTTAATTTCTCAGTGCACCTGTTATCAAACTGCATACTCTGTATTTGTATGTCTGCTTTGATAAACATACGCCAGCTAACAAGCGGTAAATACTTGGACACAAAAATCACGCTACAAAATATAAACGCGCGGTTTAGAGTTTAGTGTAAGCATTGGTGGAGGACCATACATCACCGGAAGATGCTTTAATATAGAAAGATGGTTGTGTGGTTTGTTTAAAAAAAGTGAGTGGGTTTTCACGGTAAGAACCATAGGACAAGTCATTAAAGATTACAGTGCAACCCTTGCTTCTACCACCAGTAGCATGACAATGGAGGTCCTGATTGTGACAAAGGTCCTAGAATGGTTAAATTCTCAGAAACTGGGAAATGCCCGCCTGCTCAGCGACTCGATTTGCATGTTACAGTAGATCAAGGCTGGAGTTTATGGAAACTGTGGATCTATCTGCTACAACACTCGGCGATTCGTAAAATTACTGTTGTTTTTTGTCCCAAAGGAATGCTGGTGTCAAAGGCAATGAGAGGGCAGAGGCTCTAGCCGGCAATGCGAATATAAATAATTCGTCATCAATGTACAGGAGAGGCACCATCAATGACATGAAAATGCACGCTCTGAGGATTTCAAAAAGGTGAAAAAACTATGTTTCACTGAACAGACTGCCTTCTCTGGTTGTACCAACTGGAGCAGAAAAACAAGACAACCACCTGAGAACCACCCATCGTTACCATAACAGAATAGAAGTTGTTAGCCTAAAAGCACTTAGAGGGCTACTCTGGAAGAGATCGAGGTCATGTCTTATGTGCTATAAAGATGAGCGTTAACAAAACAAAAAAAACAATCAACGCTCTTTACCACTTAGAAAGGCAGACACTAAACAGCATGTAGAACCAACGTCGCGCACCGGCAAGCAAGTTCCAACAAACATTTTGACATCGTGCGTTTTTCCCGTGGATGTGAGTCGTGGGCTCTCACTCAGTCATTGAAGACAAAAATAACTAAGAGTGTTTGAACTGAACAGCTTCATACATTTTCTTAGAATACCATAGACCAAGAAGAAGAACTGTGGAGAATCATGAACGACTACACCAGTCGGCAGGGCACTGATAATGATGATGATGATATGATGAAAAGATGAGTTGAAGTGACTCACAAACAGAAACCTGTACCAAAATCTGGCGGATTTTGAGCGTAATAGTGCCTTAAAGAGAAAAGTGATGGGGGATAGTTTTCGGGAAACAATACAGAGGCAGACCTCAGCAAATGTGGATACACAACGCTGAAGATGTACTGACGTTGAAACCCCATAGAGCAATACAACTGGTTAGATAAAGATAAGACCCTTCTGTCGTGCCATTAGGAGAGCGATGTTCTGTAAAGAATCTGCTGACTGATGAAGAACACTCTAAACGATGTTCTGTAAATAATCTGCTGACTGATGAAGAACACTCTAAACAACGGAAATGCCCAAAGTGCAGTGATGTCGACTGTGAGAACATAACCGGTGACCTCTGACAGTAGAATATGCCATCTAACTGTGTTCCGATAAAAGCTACAGGAGGGCATCAATAACCTAACATCTTCACACTTCTCTACGAATCAGCCAGGATTGGTTCACGTGGAGGGCAAGTTTAGAAAAAGACCACCTTCACCTTTTACGTCAGTAGTCAGTCGCTCCGCCGAATAGATTGGAACATCATCATGCAAAATCCTCGAAGAAAACATAAACATTTCTTTCTTTCTTTCTTTCTTTCTTTCTTTATTCTCTTGTCGACTCCTGGAATGCCTCGCGGCGTCAGGACAGGAAGAGATCTCTGGAATGTGCCTTTCTATAAAAAGTGCTTTTTAGAGTCTTTGATATTTCTGCGGTCCATATTATGTGTGGTCGACCTCTGGAACTGTAAATGCTGTATCTGTATAACATCGCTCTAAGTGATGACCTGTCTGATGCCAATCTTGTCACATGGCCGAACATTTTTAGTTAATGCCAACCTATAAAGTTAAGTACCGGTTCTGTACCGACTCTCCTCCTGATACCATCTTTCTAAGTCGATCTTTCCTCGTTACATCTAGTTTGTACGTAGACAGGTCATTTCTGTCGCGAATATTTTCCTGTTGTCGACCATGTCTATCATGAATGGAATCCAGTCCAGCAGTGTTAGTCTCTTTCACCAGTGTTTGATTTAGGGTTTGTTTTTTAGCGTCCTTACCTCCCTAATCTCTCTGTTTCCAATTTCAGTATCTGTTTGATGATTCTCTGCTCGTTTCGTCTGAGAATGTGTCTGGTAAAGAGAAATCGTCTCTATCTGACAGCTGTCGATTCTAGTGGTTGCCCTGGCATTTCTCTTATTGTGTCACCCCTCTTAAATATACATCTTTGCCCGGCTCGCTAGCAAAGTTAGCTAAACCTGACTTCGCGACGACCGTTTGACAAACTCCTTGTGGTCCGCGTTCACGCCTGGGGGTAGGCAGAAAAGCCAAATTTCCATCAGATTTACGGGATTTATCATGGAATCAAAGCCGAAGGGTTGCGATATCCATAGTAGGAGCCAAAGGGTTAAGAACTCATGGTTTCTGGATATACATCCATTTTAGCCAACCTACAACGTGCACAAGCACCAAAACGTAAAAAAAAAAAAAAAAAAAAAATAATAGGAAACAATCTGAAACAGATTACGTAGTTTTTGGAGGTTACATCGACATGGTTTCATGATTTGTACAACGGATAGAAAACATATACACTGACATTTAAATAATACGGCAGAAACTGTTGCTACCGAAATGGCCTGCGCTGCTACTGTCTCGCCATGTAACAATTTAATGCTTGGGTAGACATTACTACGTATGTCAAATGTCAACGGGTCCCAGCCACAGAATGGGTGAAACAGTTTAAATAAAAATGTTGCTGGGAGAGGGGCAGTGGTGATCCAATCACTGAAAAAAAATAATGTGAAAGATGATATATCTGTCTGCTGTAATACTCACAGGGAGGGAGGAAGAAGAGAGGAGAAAGAGAAGAAAACAGACATACCAACGGGTTTGGTGTGTGGACTGACAGAGAAATGGATGAGTATAGGGATATGTGGGTAGGTGAGTGAATTATGGATGGATGGACGGGCGGACCGAGAGACAGACAAAATCATTTTACAGCATCACTTTTTAAGGGGCAGTTGGTCTATTCTTTCCCCCCCCCCCCCCTCTCATTTTCCCTACCAAACAGGGTCCTAAAACTCACATGGGGAGTCTTTGGGCTCAGCACAAACGATGTCATAAAATTCCTAATTAGTCGTCTAATTACGACATTGTTGTTAGGGGATCAATTCTCTCCCTACCCCTTCTAAACCTCCCCCACGCAAGAATGGGCCATGTAAAACCACACAGGCATGTAGGTAGTTGTATCCCACCAAGATATCATTCAGGCGATAAACACCCGGTGACACAAAGTGCCACCATGCGGATGAGGATCAACCGTGGAGAGCTCCCAGAAATCCTTTCAGCCGTTAGGCCATATTTATGGCTAGGCCAAATTTATGACCCGGCTATATTCAGGGCCCTCGATATAGCCAGAATGCAGTTTCAAAAAAAAAAAAAAAAACAATGCATTCCACGATTGGACGACTTAGAATAATAACCCACATAAACGATCTCTGCACCTTAATTTTTAATAATCACAAGAAAAAAGTATAATATTCAAAACTACCACTGCATTAGTTCCAAAATATGCCGTTAAATCATCATCAAGTGCCTTGCTAACAGGCCCAGGCGATCGTGTCTCTCCACAATCTGCGATCCGCTTCTGCGTGTGTCAGTTCGTGGTTTGACGCACCTCGATGCCATGACATCCGGTGGTCAAGAATCTTCTCGCACTGTCTTCCCCTGTCTCTCTTTCCCCAAATCTTTTCAGTGGTTACAATAAATGTCATTTTCTCCTCTTCATAACATAACCACATGACCGTTTACAATACCAGCACTAATTTAAAACAACAAATCCTAAGGACATCCACTATGAGGAATTACATATGGGTAAAAAATGTAAAGTACGGCCAACGGGACATGAATAATACAGGTATTTAGGTAGATTCATGGAAACAATATATCATGGACCTTGTTGCGTGAAGGGAAAAATTAGGAAGGGAATAAGGGAATAACGGGGAAACAAATGTTTGCAGAAAGATTGATAGCTGAGAGTCTGAGTACAAGCTCACTTAATGCACGTAATCCTTCCTGTGTGGGTTCTGGGGAACCACTCGGGGGTTGGGGGGGGGGGGAGGGAATAGACCCACTGTCTCTCTTACAAGCATGCCGTACAAGGTGACTATTTAGGTGAGTTTCCTTGGAGGTCGGAACGCATCTGCCTGAGAGGCGAGGCACACAAATTCTACAAACAGATAGGCCGCATTTGTAAAACGAATGTGCATGCAAAACTGATCAAGTTCTGGAAAATGACAAAAGTGGATTCAAAGCACAGAAAACGCGGCAGTAGGCAAGCACGCTAGTACCACGGCATTGACACTCTTCGCAAGTAAACGACCCTTTTCCACGTCTTCTAACGTATTTGCCATACAGGGTTAGACCTATATTTTATGAACTTAACGACACTTGGTAGGGGATGTGGTCAGCATTCCGCCGACTGCCTTTACTTCCAAGGACTGTCCATGGCACTGGTTATAGAGTCCACCTAGGAGCCAAGGTCATTTTTTTAAGAAAACAATAAAGCCCGGCTTTATAAGGACCCGAACCCACGACCTTCCGAGCCGCAGGCGCGCGTCTAGCCGCTGTTGACAGGAGACCCCACAGACTCTGCGTAGCCATGAGTAAGTGGGCTAATGGCACAGAACACTATAGCGTTAGCCTGCAGACAGCAAGCTTACATAAGTAACTCAGTTAAGCTAAAAAAAAAAGACATATAATGTAGCCGGTGTTACTCAACTTTGTGCTGACTCAGAGTAATAAAGATTATGAGCGGTGAGTCATGTCAGAATGTGACTTACATAAAGTACTCAGTCAATGAAATCGGTTAGTCTCGCATTACTGGTTGCTGGTGTGTGTTAACAGTGCATTATGCCATGCATGTCGTAAGTGATACTACTCAATTGGTGTGAGAGTGGCTACCTGATTTTGAGAAGTTCAGCTGCAATATCTGGCTAATCAAGAAATATACAAAGGAATTCGCATGAAGTAATAATAACAGAAGCAGCAGCAGCGCAGGAGTAGTACTAGTTTAGAAGTAGTAGTAGCAGTAGTATAGTAGTAGTGAATTACTACTACGAACGAACGAAGAAACTTTATTTTCAAAGGGTTAAGAATTGGGCACGCAGGCCCGTCTAACATTCTGCCCTTCCACTCTGCTCCTTTCATACAATGTTTCATTTTTACCTCATTTCATAGTTAGTAATAATAATAATTGATCGGAATGCACAATTAAAAATTTGAGAAATATAGAAAGAAACAAAAGAACAAAAAAAAAAAAAACAAAAAAAAAAAAAACAGTATCTAGTCTTAATTACAAATGCTGGAAGTGCTCTAGTTTATACTGACATTACTTGAACGTAGTGAAAGAGTATAATAATAAGCATATTCAAAAAATGTAAGTCTTACAGGTTGCATAATATACACATCATCAAAACCAATTAAATATTAGTTACAATATAATGCATTCGACTGACATCTTCAGTTTTTAACAATAATAAGCTTCAGTTTTCACCTTCACATCTTCAGTTTTAACAATAATAAGCTTCAGTTTTCAACCACCACCAAGTTCCCCACACCCCCCCCTCCCCGCCCCCCCCCCACTACTACTACTTCTACTACACTACTATCA
>CAJHNH020005897.1:0-2500 GCA_905116865.2 Candidula unifasciata | reverse complement strand
CAACGCACACGGTCGTCCGATCTCACTACCCAGAGGCTAGGGGGAATTACTTGAAGTCCAAGTCCATGTGAAAATATCTCAACCCTTACCGGGATTTAAGCTGGAACCTCTAGCACTCGAGGCGAACACCATGCATCGAGACCACGCAGCGCCCGCCTATCAGCATATTGATCTTTTGTCTGCATATCATAAATATACACTGTAACAGCTTTGTATAGTCGTGACTCAAATATTTTCTTTCTGTGATATTTTGTTTTAGAATTTTAGCATGTGCCAAAATACGTGTCTTTAGAGGCGCCAGAACCTCCGTGGCTAGACACCCCCTTGAGCAGTGGTTCTCAACCTGTGGCTCGCGACATTTTTGTGTGTGGGTCAAACAGCCATTTTACAGGGGTCACCACAGACCATCGAAAACACATATTCATTGACGTTATGAAGTAGCAACATTAATAATTGAATGGTTGAGGGTTTACCACAACATGAAGAGCTGTAATAAATTGTCGCGGCATTAGGAAGGTTGAGAACCATTGGCCTTATGGAGTACAGAAGGTGCTATGTGTTCCTTTCGTCTAATCCTGTGTAGTCTCTTTTAATAGTATTTGCTTTTCACTTTACTGTAGAGACATTATTACAATATTTATTTGTATTTTAGAGCATAATATATATTACGTACATAAATAAGGCTTACACATTTTTTAGGCGCGGGTAAATAATTATATATATAAATCATATATATATATATATATTATATATATATATATATATATATATATATATATATCGGCGTGATGCTGACCACATCACCCATCTTGTGCCGTTGGTCTATAAAAATATAGGTCTAGCCCTATATGCCCTATACGCCTAAGGGCGTGGAAAGGGTCCTTTACTTTCTTTTACTTTACACACACACACACATATATATATATATATATATATATATATATGATATATATATATATATATATAGAGAGAGAGAGAGAGAGAGAGAGAGAGATGGTAATTTTCAGATGATGTAAGCTAAAAACTCGGAAACTACTGAACCGATTGCTTTCAAATTTGCACACAACGTTGTCTTTGACTCCAAGCGTGATTTTTTGTCAGAAAATCGCACAAACCAGGAACGACGTAGCTCCAGCAACGGCCAAATCATTATTTGTTTTGTTGCCAGCCTGGATTTGTTTTTATGTGATAACTCATATTTGACTGCTGAGCTCTTATTGAACTTTGCATTATTATTTAATTTCATTTCCACTATTTGCTTGAGTGTTTGGCAGCGTGGTTGTTAACTATTCTGTCTATCATGCAGGTCACCCCCGTTCGATTCCCCACTAGGTGGTATAATATTTTTTATAGCCCTTAAATGGGCGGCTGGCACGTTGTGTTGTAGTTTATGGCTATGCTGCGATATCTACACTTTTTTCGATTTTGGGGTTTACAGCTAGCCTGCGACAGCGGCGACGTGATGCTCAATGGTCATGTCACGGGTAATCTTCGTTCGCCCTAGAGAGGGCCGTTGTCACGTTGTGTTGTGGTTTACAGCTAGGCTGCGATATCTGACCTAAAATCTTCAGTCGTCGGTAGTAAAGTTGTAAGTATGTCATCCTTCACTCTGGTGACCGGTGTTCGATTCCCTGCTGGGTGATAATTGTTCTTTTTCCCCCTACAAGGGTAGTTGCCACGTTGTGTTGGGGTTTACTGCTAGGCTGCGATATCTGCGCCTTTCGGCTAAAGACATCCGATTTCAGTTAAGTCCTCATAGCCTCCCCGCGACGCTTCTCAATCAAAAACTATTCGACTATGACAGAAACTGTTAACTAAGACAGCTTACAGTCCAGTTTAGTTTGTGTTTACACGGATGCCAAGGCCAGTTAAAAATCGTTCCCTCGGAGAGGGAGAGATGACGGGTGCGGGGTATTTTTCTCCCCATTTCATGAGTACAGTGTACTTTTCACTGTGGGTTCCATCACTGGTTACGTAATAAAAAATGTGTTTTCCCTATGTCCGGGGCAAAATCAAACTAAATAGTCCGTGGCGACAGCATGCGGCGCTAACTCCTCTTTTCTACACCGACCTACACAGAATGTAGTGACAGCTTTTGTTGCTGTTGTTGTTGTTGTTGTTGTTGTTGTTGTGATGGTGGTCGTGGTTGCAGTAGTACTGGTACTGGATGGGTGATGTGGTAGCTGTTACGCTGGGGACATTTACTTCTCTGTACACGTTAATACTACCTATTTAAATCTGGGTAGACACGGATGCAAAGGTCAATTTAGTTACAATATTTCGTTACACGGTGACTTCCCCATCCTTCGGAGAAGATGATATGATTATGGGAGGAGGAGGGGGTGTCTATGCCAGACACAGTTAGCTGAAAGAGCCAGAATATTATTTGAAAGTTCTTATTTCTTAACTATTTCTATTTTAATAATTTCGCCAGGTGATGATTTTTCAATCCGTCGAAGAGGGAGATATGATGGGGGGAGGGGGTTATGCCGTAAACAGT
>CAJHNH020005896.1:0-16721 GCA_905116865.2 Candidula unifasciata | reverse complement strand
TTGGACACTTTGGAGCTCATGGTGACAGAAAAATAGATAAGATAAAAGTGAAAAAACAAATTGTTACGAAGAAATGTTCCTAACAACTTGTTTGTGTCCTACCACTAAACATTGAGTCCCAGACAATTATTTTACACATGAATAGACACGCTAGATGCAGAGTAGGTAAAACTGAATGTCTGATTTGGCATTTTTGTACAATCTGGGGCAACAATTGAGATAACATAAAAATGACCACAAGTGACAATTTTGCAGAATTTATGCCTTTCGCGTTTGGCCAAAATCATATTTTCAAAAAAGTGCCAATTTAGTCTCAGTCTATCATTTCACACTTGACGAGATACTCTAGATGATAAATTGGACACTTTGGAGCTCATAGGTGACAGAAAAATAGATAAGATAAAAGTGAAAAACAAATTTTACGAAGAAATGTTCCTAACAACTTGTTTGTGTCCTACCACTAAACAGTGAGTCCCAGACAATTATTTTACACATGAATAGACACGCTAGATGCAGAGTAGTTAAACTGGATGTCTGATTTGGCATTTTTTGTACAATCTGGGGGCAACAATTGAGATAACATAAAAATGACCACAAGTGACAATTTTGCAGAATTTATGCCTTTCGCGTTTGGCCAAAATCATATTTTCCAAAAAGTTGCCAATTTAGTCTCAGTCTATCATTTCACACTTGACGAGATACTCTAGATGAGAAATTGGACACTTTGGAGCTCATTGGTGACAGAAAAATAGATAAGATAAAAGTGAAAAAACAAATTTTACGAAGAATTGTTCCTAACAACTTGTTTGTGTCCTACCACTAAACAGTGAGTCCCAGACAATTATTTTACACATGAATAGACACGCTAGATGCAGAGTAGGTAAACTGGATGTCTGATTTGGCATTTTGGTACAATCTGGGGGCAACAATTGAGATAACATAAAAATGACCACAAGTGACAATTTTGCAGAATTTATGCCTTTCGCGTTTGGCCAAAATCATATTTTCCAAAAAAGTTGCCAATTTAGTCTCAGTCTATCATTTCACACTTGACGAGATACTCTAGATGATAAATTGGACACTTTGGAGCTCATAGGTGACAGAAAAAAAGATAAGATAAAAGTGAAAAACAAATTTTACGAAGAAATGTTCCTAACAACTTGTTTGTGTCCTACCACTAAACAGTGAGTCCCAGACAATTATTTTACACATGAATAGACACGCTAGATGCAGAGTAGTTAAACTGGATGTCTGATTTGGCATTTTTGTACAATCTGGGGGCAACAATTGAGATAACATAAAAATGACCACAAGTGACAATTTTGCAGAATTTATGCCTTTCGCGTTTGGCCAAAATCATATTTGCAAAAAAGTTGCCAATTTAGTCTCAGTCTATCATTTCACACTTGACGAGATACTCTAGATGATAAATTGGACACTTTGGAGCTCATTGGTGACAGAAAAATAGATAAGATAAAAGTGAAAAACAAATTTTACGAAGAATTGTTCCTAACAACTTGTTTGTGTCCTACCACTAAACAGTGAGTCCCAGACAATTATTTTACTGATGTCTGATTTTGGCATTTTAGTACAATCTGGGGGCAACAATTGAGATAACATAAAAATGACCACAAGTGACAATTTTGCAGAATTTATGCTTTACGCGTTTGGCCAAAATCATATTTTCAAAAAAGTTGCCAATTTAGTCTCAGTCTATCATTTCACACTTGACCGAGATACTCTAGATGATAAATTGGACACTTTGGAGCTCGTTGGTGACAGAAAAATAGATAAAGATAAAAGTGAAAAACAAATTTTACGAAGAATTGTTCCTAACAACTTGTTTGTGTCCTACCACTAAACATTGAGTCCCAGACAATTATTTTACACATGAATAGACACGCTAGATGCAGAGTAGGTAAACTGGATGTCTGATTTGGCATTTTTGGTACAATCTGGGGGTCAACAATTGAGATAACATAAAAATGACCACATGTGACATTTTTGCCAGAATTTATGCCTTTCGCGTTTGGCCAAAATCATATCTTCCAAAAAAGTTGCCAATTTAGTCTCAGTCTATCATTTCACACTTGACGAGATACTCTAGATGAGAAATTGGACACTTTGGAGCTCATAGGTGACAGAAAAATAGATAAGATAAAAGTGAAAAACAAATTTTACGAAGAATTGTTCCTAACAACTTGTTTGTGTCCTACCACTAAACAGTGAGTCCCAGACAATTATTTTACACATGAATAGACACGCTAGATGCAGAGTAGTTAAACTGGATGTCTGATTTGGCATTTTAGTACAATCTGGGGCAACAATTGAGATAACATAAAAATGACCACAAGTGACAATTTTGCAGAATTTATGCCTTTCGCGTTTGGCCAAAATCATATTTTCAAAAAAGTTGCCAATTTAGTCTCAGTCTATCATTTCACACTTGACGAGATACTCTAGATGATAAATTGGACACTTTGGAGCTCGTTGGTGACAGAAAAATAGATAAGATAAAAGTGAAAAACAAATTTTACGAAGAATTGTTTCTAACAACTTGTTTGTGTCCTACCACTAAACAGTGAGTCCCAGACAATTATTTTACACATGAATAGACACGCTAGATGCAGAGTAGGTAAACTGAATGTCTGATTTGGCATTTTGGTACAATCTGGGGCAACAATTGAGATAACATAAAAAAGACCACAAGTGACAATTTTGCAGAATTTATGCCTTTCGCGTTTGGCCAAAATCATATTTTCCAAAAAGTTGCCAATTTAGTCTCAGTCTATCATTTCACACTTGACGAGATACTCTAGATGATAAATTGGACACTTTGGAGCTCGTTGGTGACAGAAAAATAGATAAGATAAAAGTGAAAAACAAATTTTTGAAGAATTGTTTCTAACAACTTGTTAGTGTCCTACCACTAAACAGTGAGTCCCAGATAATTATTTTACAAATGAATAGACACGCTAGATGCAGAGTAAGTAAACTGAATGTCTGATTTGGCCTTTTGGTACAATCTGGGGGCAACAATTGAGATAACATAAAAATGACAAGTGACAATTTTGCAGAATTTATGCCTTTCGCGTTTGGCCAAAATCATATTTTCCAAAAAGTTGCCAATTTAGTCTCAGTCTATCATTTCACACTTGACGAGATACTCTAGATGATAAATTGGACACTTTGGAGCTCGTTGGTGACAGAAAAATAGATAAGATAAAAGTGAAAAACAAATTTTACGAAGAATTGTTTCCTAACAACTTGTTTGTGTCCTACCACTAAACAGTGAGTCCCAGACAATTATTTTACACATGAATAGACACGCTAGATGCAGAGTAGGTAAACTGAATGTCTGATTTGGCATTTTGGTACAATCTGGGGGCAACAATTGAGATAACATAAAAATGACCACAAGTGACAATTTTGCAGAATTTATGCCTTTCGCGTTTGGCCAAAATCATATTTTCCAAAAAGTTTGCCAATTTAGTCTCAGTCTATCATTTCACACTTGACGAGATACTCTAGATGATAAATTGGACACTTTGGAGCTCGTTGGTGACAGAAAAATAGATAAGATAAAAGTGAAAAACAAATTTTACGAAGAAATGTTCCTAACAACTTGTTTGTGTCCTACCACTAAACATTGAGTCCCAGACAATTATTTTACACATGAATAGACACGCTAGATGCAGAGTAGTTAAACTGAATGTCTGATTTGGCATTTTAGTACAATCTGGGGGCAACAATTGAGATAACATAAAAATGACCACAAGTGACATTTTTGCAGAATTTATGCCTTTCGCGTTTGGCCAAAATCATATTTTCCAAAAAGTTGCCAATTTAGTCTCAGTCTATCATTTCACACTTGACGAGATACTCTAGATGATAAATTGGACACTTTGGAGCTCATAGGTGACAGAAAAATAGATAAGATAAAAGTGAAAAACAAATTTTACGAAGAATTGTTCCTAACAACTTGTTTGTGTCCTACCACTAAACAGTGAGTCCCAGACAATTATTTTACACATGAATAGACACGCTAGATGCAGAGTAGGTAAAAACTGGATGTCTGATTTGGCATTTTGGTACAATCTGGGGGCAACAATTGAGATAACATAAAAATGACCACAAGTGACAATTTTGCAGAATTTATGCCTTTCGCGTTTGGCCAAAATCATATCTTCCAAAAAGTTGCCAATTTAGTCTCAGTCTATCATTTCACACTTGACGAGATACTCTAGATGAGAAATTGGACACTTTGGAGCTCATAGGTGACAGAAAAATAGATAAGATAAAAGTGAAAAACAAATTTTACGAAGAAATGTTCCTAACAACTTGTTTGTGTCCTACCACTAAACAGTGAGTCCCAGACAATTATTTTACACATGAATAGACACGCTAGATGCAGAGTAGTTAAACTGGATGTCTGATTTGGCATTTTGGTACAATCTGGGGGCAACAATTGAGATAACATAAAAATGACCACAAGTGACAATTTTGCAGAATTTATGCCTTACGCGTTTGGCCAAAATAATATTTTCCAAAAAGTTGCCAATTTAGTCTCAGTCTATCATTTTCACACTTGACGAGATACTCTAGATGAGAAATTGGACACTTTGGAGCTCGTTGGTGACAGAAAAATAGATAAGATAAAAGTGAAAAAACAAATTTTACGAAGAATTGTTCCTAACAACTTGTTTGTGTCCTACCACTAAACATTGAGTCCCAGACAATTATTTTACACATGAATAGACACGCTAGATGCAGAGTAGTTAAACTGGATGTCTGATTTGGCATTTTAGTACAATCTGGGGCAACAATTGAGATAACATAAAAATGACCACAAGTGACATTTTTGCAGAATTTATGCCTTTCGCGTTTGGCCAAAATCATATTTTCCAAAAAGTTGCCAATTTAGTCTCAGTCTATCATTTCACACTTGACGAGATACTCTAGATGATAAATTGGACACTTTGGAGCTCGTTGGTGACAGAAAAATAGATAAGATAAAAGTGAAAAACAAATTTTACGAAGAAATGTTCCTAACAACTTGTTTGTGTCCTACCACTAAACAGTGAGTCCCAGACAATTATTTTACACATGAATAGACACGCTAGATGCAGAGTAGGTAAACTGAATGTCTGATTTGGCATTTTAGTACAATCTGGGGGCAACAATTGAGATAACATAAAAATGACCACAAGTGACAATTTTGCAGAATTTATGCCTTTCGCGTTTGGCCAAAATCATATTTTCAAAAAAGTTGCCAATTTAGTCTCAGTCTATCATTTCACACTTGACGAGATACTCTAGATGATAAATTGGACACTTTGGAGCTCGTTGGTGACAGAAAAATAGATAAGATAAAAGTGAAAAACAAATTTTACGAAGAATTGTTCCTAACAACTTGTTTGTGTCCTACCACTAAACATTGAGTCCCAGACAATTATTTTACACATGAATAGACACGCTAGATGCACAGTAGGTAAACTGGATGTCTGATTTGGCATTTTAGTACAATCTGGGGGCAACAATTGAGATAACATAAAAATGACCACAAGTGACAATTTTGCAGAATTTATGCCTTACGCGTTTGGCCAAAAATATATTTGCAAAAAAGTTGCCAATTTAGTCTCAGTCTATCATTTCACACTTGACGAGATACTCTAGATGATAAATTGGACACTTTGGAGCTCGTTGGTGACAGAAAAATAGATAAGATAAAAGTGAAAAACAAATTTTACGAAGAATTGTTCCTAACAACTTGTTTGTGTCCTACCACTAAACATTGAGTCCCAGACAATTATTTTACACATGAATAGACACGCTAGATGCAGAGTAGTTAAACTGGATGTCTGATTTGGCATTTTGGTACAATCTGGGGCAACAATTGAGATAACATAAAAATGACCACAAGTGACAATTTTGCAGAATTTATGCCTTACGCGTTTGGCCAAAATCATATTTTTCAAAAAGTTGCCAATTTAGTCTCAGTCTATCATTTCACACTTGACGAGATACTCTAGATGATAAATTGGACACTTTGGAGCTCGTTGGTGACAGAAAAATAGATAAGATAAAAGTGAAAAACAAATTTTACGAAGAAATGTTCCTAACAACTTGTTTGTGTCCTACCACTAAACAGTGAGTCCCAGACAATTATTTTACACATGAATAGACACGCTAGATGCAGAGTAGTTAAACTGGATGTCTGATTTGGCATTTTGGTACAATCTGGGGGCAACAATTGAGATAACATAAAAATGACCACAAGTGACAATTTTGCAGAATTTATGCCTTACGCGTTTGGCCAAAATAATATTTTCAAAAAAAAGTGCCAATTTAGTCTCAGTCTATCATTTCACACTTGACGAGATACTCTAGATGATAAATTGGACACTTTGGAGCTCGTTGGTGACAGAAAAATAGATAAGATAAAAGTGAAAAACAAATTTTACGAAGAATTGTTCCTAACAACTTGTTTGTGTCCTACCACTAAACATTGAGTCCCAGACAATTATTTTACACATGAATAGACACGCTAGATGCAGAGTAGGTAAACTGAATGTCTGATTTGGCATTTTAGTACAATCTGGGGCAACAATTGAGATAACATAAAAATGACCACAAGTGACAATTTTGCAGAATTTATGCCTTTCGCGTTTGGCCAAAATCATATTTTCCAAAAAGTTGCCAATTTAGTCTCAGTCTATCATTTCACACTTGACGAGATACTCTAGATGATAAATTGGACACTTTGGAGCTCATTGGTGACAGAAAAATAGATAAGATAAAAGTGAAAAACAAATTTTACGAAGAAATGTTCCTAACAACTTGTTTGTGTCCTACCACTAAACAGTGAGTCCCAGACAATTATTTTACACATGAATAGACACGCTAGATGCAGAGTAGGTAAACTGAATGTCTGATTTGGCATTTTAGTACAATCTGGGGGCAACAATTGAGATAACATAAAAATGACCACAAGTGACAATTTTGCAGAATTTATGCCTTTCGCGTTTGGCCAAAATCATATTTTCCAAAAAGTTGCCAATTTAGTCTCAGTCTATCATTTCACACTTGACGAGATACTCTAGATGAGAAATTGGACACTTTGGAGCTCATAGGTGACAGAAAAATAGATAAGATAAAAGTGAAAAACAAATTTTACGAAGAAATGTTCCTAACAACTTGTTTGTGTCCTACCACTAAACAGTGAGTCCCAGACAATTATTTTACACATGAATAGACACGCTAGATGCAGAGTAGTTAAACTGGATGTCTGATTTGGCATTTTTGTACAATCTGGGGGCAACAATTGAGATAACATAAAAATGACCACAAGTGACAATTTTGCAGAATTTATGCCTTACGCGTTTGGCCAAAATAATATTTTCCAAAAAAGTTGCCAATTTAGTCTCAGTCTATCATTTCACACTTGACGAGATACTCTAGATGATAAATTGGACACTTTGGAGCTCATAGGTGACAGAAAAATAGATAAGATAAAAGTGAAAAACAAATTTTACGAAGAATTGTTCCTAACAACTTGTTTGTGTCCTACCACTAAACATTGAGTCCCAGACAATTATTTTACACATGAATAGACACGCTAGATGCAGAGTAGTTAAACTGGATGTCTGATTTGGCATTTTAGTACAATCTGGGGGCAACAATTGAGATAACATAAAAATGACCACAAGTGACAATTTTTTCAGAATTTATGCCTTACGCGTTTGGCCAAAATCATATTTGCAAAAAAAGTTGCCAATTTAGTCTCAGTCTATCATTTTCACACTTGACGAGATACTCTAGATGATAAATTGGACACTTTGGAGCTCGTTGGTGACAGAAAAATAGATAAGATAAAAGTGAAAAACAAATTTTACGAAGAATTGTTCCTAACAACTTGTTTGTGTCCTACCACTAAACAGTGAGTCCCAGACAATTATTTTACACATGAATAGACACGCTAGATGCAGAGTAGTTAAACTGAATGTCTGATTTGGCATTTTTGGTACAATCTGGGGGCAACAATTGAGATAACATAAAAATGACCACAAGTGACAATTTTTGCAGAATTTATGCCTTTCGCGTTTGGCCAAAATCATATTTTCCAAAAAGTTGCCAATTTAGTCTCAGTCTATCATTTCACACTTGACGAGATACTCTAGATGATAAATTGGACACTTTGGAGCTCATTGGTGACAGAAAAATAGATAAGATAAAAGTGAAAAAACAAATTTTACGAAGAATTGTTCCTAACAACTTGTTTGTGTCCTACCACTAAACAGTGAGTCCCAGACAATTATTTTACACATGAATAGACACGCTAGATGCAGAGTAGGTAAACTGAATGTCTGATTTGGCATTTTGGTACAATCTGGGGGCAACAATTGAGATAACATAAAAATGACCACAAGTGACAATTTTGCAGAATTTATGCCTTTCGCGTTTGGCCAAAATCATATTTTGCAAAAAAGTTGCCAATTTAGTCTCAGTCTATCATTTCACACTTGACGAGATACTCTAGATGATAAATTGGACACTTTGGAGCTCGTTGGTGACAGAAAAAATAGATAAGATAAAAGTGAAAAACAAATTTTACGAAGAATTGTTCCTAACAACTTGTTTGTGTCCTACCACTAAACAGTGAGTCCCAGACAATTATTTTACACATGAATAGACACGCTAGATGCAGAGTAGTTAAACTGGATGTCTGATTTGGCATTTTAGTACAATCTGGGGGCAACAATTGAGATAACATAAAAATGACCACAAGTGACAATTTTGCAGAATTTATGCCTTACGCGTTTGGCCAAAATCATATTTTCAAAAAAGTTTGCCAATTTAGTCTCAGTCTATCATTTCACACTTGACGAGATACTCTAGATGATAAATTGGACACTTTGGAGCTCGTTGGTGACAGAAAAATAGATAAGATAAAAGTGAAAAACAAATTTTACGAAGAATTGTTCCTAACAACTTGTTTGTGTCCTACCACTAAACAGTGAGTCCCAGACAATTATTTTACACATGAATAGACACGCTAGATGCAGAGTAGTTAAACTGGATGTCTGATTTGGCATTTTAGTACAATCTGGGGGCAACAATTGAGATAACATAAAAATGACCACAAGTGACAATTTTGCAGAATTTATGCCTTTCGCGTTTGGCCAAAATCATATCTTCCAAAAAGTTGCCAATTTAGTCTCAGTCTATCATTTCACACTTGACGAGATACTCTAGATGAGAAATTGGACACTTTGGAGCTCGTTGGTGACAGAAAAATAGATAAGATAAAAGTGAAAAACAAATTTTACGAAGAATTGTTCCTAACAACTTGTTTGTGTCCTACCACTAAACAGTGAGTCCCAGACAATTATTTTACACATGAATAGACACGCTAGATGCAGAGTAGTTAAACTGGATGTCTGATTTGGCATTTTTGTACAATCTGGGGGCAACAATTGAGATAACATAAAAATGACCACAAGTGACAATTTTGCAGAATTTATGCCTTTCGCGTTTGGCCAAAATATCATTTGCAAACAAGTTGCCAATTTAGTCTCAGTCTTTCATTTCACACTTGACGAGATACTATAGATGATAAATTGGACACTTTGGAGCTCGTTGGTGACAGAAAAATAGATAAGATAGAAGTGAAAAAACAAATTTTACGAAGAATTGTTCCTAACAACTTGTTTGTGTCCTACCACTAAACAGTGAGTCCCAGACAATTATTTTACACATGAATAGACACGCTAGATGCAGAGTAGTTAAACTGGATGTCTGATTTGGCATTTTTGTACAATCTGGGGGCACCAATTGAGATAACATAAAAATGACCACAAGTGACAATTTTGCAGAATTTATGCCTTTCGCGTTTGGCCAAAATCATATTTTCCAAAAAGTTGCCAATTTAGTCTCAGTCTATCATTTCACACTTGACGAGATACTCTAGATGAGAAATTGGACACTTTGGAGCTCGTTGGTGACAGAAAAATAGATAAGATAAAAGTGAAAAACAAATTTTACGAAGAATTGTTCCTAACAACTTGTTTGTGTCCTACCACTAAACAGTGAGTCCCAGACAATTATTTTACACATGAATAGACACGCTAGATGCAGAGTAGTTAAACTGGATGTCTGATTTGGCATTTTGGTACAATCTGGGGCAACAATTGAGATAACATAAAAATGACCACAAGTGACAATTTTGCAGAATTTATGCCTTACGCGTTTGGCCAAAATCATATATTTGCAAAAAAAGTTGCCAATTTAGTCTCAGTCTATCATTTCACACTTGACGAGATACTCTAGATGATAAATTGGACACTTTGGAGCTCGTTGGTGACAGAAAAATAGATAAGATAAAAGTGAAAAACAAATTTTACGAAGAATTGTTCCTAACAACTTGTTTGTGTCCTACCACTAAACAGTGAGTCCCAGACAATTATTTTACACATGAATAGACACGCTAGATGCAGAGTAGTTAAACTGGATGTCTGATTTGGCATTTTTGTACAATCTGGGGGCAACAATTGAGATTACATAAAAATGACCACAAGTGCCAATTTTGCAGAATTTATGCCTTTCGCGTTTGGCCAAAATCATATCTTCCAAAAAGTTGCCAATTTAGTCTCAGTCTATCATTTCACACTTGACGAGATACTCTAGATGAGAAATTGGACACTTTGGAGCTCGTTGGTGACAGAAAAATAGATAAGATACAAGTGAAAAACAAATTTTACGAAGAAATGTTCCTAACAACTTGTTTGTGTCCTACCACTAAACAGTGAGTCCCAGACAATTATTTTACACATGAATAGACACGCTAGATGCAGAGTAGTTAAACTGGATGTCTGATTTGGCATTTTGGTACAATCTGGGGGCAACAATTGAGATAACATAAAAATGACCACAAGTGACAATTTTGCAGAATTTATGCCTTACGCGTTTGGCCAAAATCAATATTTGCAAAAAAGTTGCCAATTTAGTCTCAGTCTATCATTTCACACTTGACGAGATACTCTAGATGATAAATTTGACACTTTGGAGCTCGTTGGTGACAGAAAAATAGATAAGATAAAAGTGAAAAACAAATTTTACGAAGAAATGTTCCTAACAACTTGTTTGTGTCCTACCACTAAACAGTGAGTCCCAGACAATTATTTTACACATGAATAGACACGCTAGATGCAGAGTAGTTAAACTGGATGTCTGATTTGGCATTTTTGTACAATCTGGGGGCAACAATTGAGATAACATAAAAATGACCACAAGTGACAATTTTGCAGAATTTATGCCTTTCGCGTTTGGCCAAAATCATATTTGCAAAAAAGTTGCCAATTTAGTCTCAGTCTATCATTTCACACTTGACGAGATACTCTAGATGATAAATTGGACACTTTGGAGCTCGTTGGTGACAGAAAAATAGATAAGATAAAAGTGAAAAACAAATTTTACGAAGAATTGTTCCTAACAAACTTGTTTGTGTCCTACCACTAAACAGTGAGTCCCAGACAATTATTTTACACATGAATAGACACGCTAGATGCAGAGTAGTTAAACTGGATGTCTGATTTGGCATTTTGGTACAATCTGGGGCAACAATTGAGATAACATAAAAATGACCACAAGTGACAATTTTGCAGAATTTATGCCTTTCGCGTTTGGCCAAAATCATATCATATTTCCAAAAAGTTGCCAATTTAGTCTCAGTCTATCATTTCACACTTGACGAGATACTCTAGATGAGAAATTGGACACTTTGGAGCTCATTGGTGACAGAAAAATAGATAAGATAAAAAGTGAAAAACAAATTTTACGAAGAAATGTTCCTAACAACTTGTTTGTGTCCTACCACTAAACAGTGAGTCCCAGACAATTATTTTACACATGAATAGACACGCTAGATGCAGAGTAGGTAAACTGGATGTCTGATTTGGCATTTTGGTACAATCTGGGGGCAACAATTGAGATAACATAAAAATGACCACAAGTGACAATTTTGCAGAATTTATGCCTTTCGCGTTTGGCCAAAATCATATTTGCAAAAAAGTTGCCAATTTAGTCTCAGTCTATCATTTCACACTTGACGAGATACTCTAGATGAGAAATTGGACACTTTGGAGCTCATAGGTGACAGAAAAATAGATAAGATAAAAGTGAAAAACAAATTTTACGAAGAAATGTTCCTAACAACTTGTTTGTGTCCTACCACTAAACAGTGAGTCCCAGACAATTATTTTACACATGAATAGACACGCTAGATGCAGAGTAGTTAAACTGGATGTCTGATTTGGCATTTTGGTACAATCTGGGGGCAACAATTGAGATAACATAAAAATGACCACAAGTGACAATTTTGCAGAATTTATGCCTTACGCGTTTGGCAAAAATCATATTTGCAAAAAAATTGCCAATTTAGTCTCAGTCTATCATTTCACACTTGACGAGATACTCTAGATGATAAATTGGACACTTTGGAGCTCGTTGGTGACAGAAAAATAGATAAGATAAAAGTGAAAAAACAAATTTTACGAAGAAATGTTCCTAACAACTTGTTGTTGTGTCCTACCACTAAACAGTGAGTCCCAGACAATTATTTTACACATGAATAGACACGCTAGATGCAGAGTAGTTAAACTGAATGTCTGATTTGGCATTTTTTGTACAATCTGGGGGCAACAATTGAGATAACATAAAAATGACCACAAGTGACAATTTTGCAGAATTTATGCCTTTCGCGTTTGGCCAAAAATCATATATTCCAAAAAGTTGCCAATTTAGTCTCAGTCTATCATTTCACACTTGACGAGATACTCTAGATGAGAAATTGGACACTTTGGAGCTCGTTGGTGACAGAAAAATAGATAAGATAAAAGTGAAAAACAAATTTTACGAAGAATTGTTCCTAACAACTTGTTTGTGTCCTACCACTAAACAGTGAGTCCCAGACAATTATTTTACACATGAATAGACACGCTAGATGCAGAGTAGTTAAACTGGATGTCTGATTTGGCATTTTTGTACAATCTGGGGGCAACAATTGAGATAACATAAAAATGACCACAAGTGACAATTTTCCAGAATTTATGCCTTTTAGCGTTTGGCCAAAATCATATCTTCCAAAAAGTTGCCAATTTAGTCTCAGTCTATCATTTTCACACTTGACGAGATACTCTAGATGAGAAATTGGACACTTTGGAGCTCATAGGTGACAGAAAAATAGATAAGATAAAAGTGAAAAAACAAATTTTACGAAGAAATGTTCCTAACAACTGTTTGTGTCCTACCACTAAACAGTGAGTCCCAGACAATTATTTTACACATGAATAGACACGCTAGATGCAGAGTAGTTAAACTGGATGTCTGATTTTGGCATTTTTTGGGTACAATCTGGGGGCAACAATTGAGATAATAAATAAAAATGACCCCACAAGTGACATTTTTCCTCCAGAATTGTCAACAAGATAGTCTTGGTGCAGATTGGCATTTTAGTTATTAAGGGGGATAAACAGTGATTTCCACACAATTTTTTACAATCTGGGGGCAAATAATGTGATGATTATGACCACAAGGTGACAATTTTGCAGAATTTGGCCTTACGCGTTTGGCCAAATATATTTGCAAAAAAGTTGCCAATTTAGTCTCAGTCTATCATTTCACACTTGACGAGATACTCTAGATGAGAAAATTGGACACTTGGAGCTCGTTGGTGACAGAAAAATAGATAAGATAAAAGTGAAAAACTAATTTTACGAAGAATTGTTCCTAACAACTTGTTTGTGTCCTACCACTAAACAGTGAGTTCCAGACACAATTATTTTTACACAGGAATAGACACGCTAGATGCGAGTAGGTAAACGAATGTTGATTTGGCATTTTTGTACAATCTGGGGGCAACAATTGAGATAAACATAAAAATGACCACAAGTGCCAATTTTGCAGAATTTATGCCTGCGTTTTTTGCCAAAACAATATTGCAAAAAAGTTGCCAATTTAGTCTCAGTCTATCATTTCACACTTGACGAGATACTCTAGATGAAGAAATGGACACTTTGGAGCCTCCCCCGTTAGGTGACAGAAAAATAGATAAGATAAAAGTAAAAAAACAAATTTTACGAAGAAAATGTTGTTCTAACAACTGTTTTGTGTCCCTACCACTAAACAGTGAGGTCCCAGACAATTATTTTACACATGAATAGACACGCTAGATGCAGAGTAGTTAAACTAGGATGTCTGATTTGGCATTTTGGTACAATTGCTCTGGGGGGCAAACAATTGAGATAAACATAAAAATGACCACAAGTGGCCAATTTTGCAGAATTTATGCCCTCGCAGTTTGGCCAAAATCATATCTTGCCCAAAAAAGTTGCCAATTTAGTCTCAGTCTATCATTTCACACTTGACGAGATTACTCTAAGATGATGATAAATTTGGACACTTTGGAGCTCGTTGGTAGGTGAACAGAAAAATAGATAAGAATAAAACAGTGAAAAAAACCAAATTTTACGAAGAAATGTTCCTAACAACTTGTTTGTGTCCTACCACTAAACAGTGAGTCCCAGACCAATTATTTACAACACTGAATAGACACGGCTAGATGCAGAGTAGTTAAACTGGATGTCTGATTTGGCATTTTGGTACAATCTGGGGGCAACAATTGAGATAAACATAAAAATGACCTACAAGTGACCAATTTTTGCAGAATTTATGCTTTCGCGTTTGGCCAAAAAAATATTTTGCAAAAAAGTTGCCAATTTAGTCTCAGTTATCATTTCACACTTGACGAGATACTCTAGATGATAAATGCGACACTTTGGAGCTCATAGGTGACAGAAAAAATAGATAAGATAAAAGTGAAAAAACAAATTTTACGAAGAAATGTACATAAACAAACTTGTTTGTGTCCTAACCACTAAAACATTGAGTCCCAGACAAATTATTTTACACATGAAACTAGACACGCTAGGCATGCACTGTAGTTAAAACTGGATGTCTGATTTGGCATTTTTGTACAATCTGGGGGCAAACAAAAATTTTTTTAGATAACATAAAAATGACCACAAGTGACAATTTTTTTTGCAGAATTTATGCCTTACGCGTTTGGCCAAAATAATATTGCAAAAAAGTTGCCAATTTTAGTCTCAGTCTATCATTTTCACCACTTGACGAGATACTCTAGGATGATAAATTGGACACTTTGGAGCTCTCGTTGGTGACAGAAAAATAGATAAGATAAAAGTGAAAAAAACTAATTTTACGAAGAATGTTCCTAACAACTTGTTTTGTGTCCTACCACTAAACAGTGAGTCCCAAGACAATTATTATTTACAACATGGAATAGACACGCTAGATGCCAGAGTAGGTAAAATGGATTTGTACTGATTTGGCATTTTTGGTACAATCTGGGGGCAACAATTGGAGAATAACATAAAAAATGACCACAAGTGACAATTTTGCAGAATTTATGCCTTAAACCCGCACGGCGCCTCGCCGCGTTTGGCCAAAAATCATATTTTGTCAAAAAAGTTGCCAATTTAGTCTCAGTCTATCATTTCAACACTTTGACGAGATACTCTAGATGATAAATTGGACACTTTTTGGAGCTCGTTCGGTGACAGAAAAATAGATAATTCATAAAAGTGAAAAACAAAATTTTACGAAGAAATGTTCCTAACAAACTGTGTTTGATGTACTACCACACTAAACAGTGAGTCCCAGACAATTATTTTTACACATGAATCGACACGCTAGATGCAGAGTAGTTAAAACTGGATGTCTGATTTGGCATTTTTGTACAATCTGGGGGCAACAATTGAGATGATAACATAAAAATGAACACAAGTGACAATTTTTTGTTTTTTTTTTTTATTTGTTCAGAATTTATGCCTTTCGCGTTTGGGCCAAAATAATATTTGACCAAAAAAAGTTGCCAATTTAAGTCTCAGTCTATCATTTCACCACACTTGACGAGATACTCTAGATGAATAAATTTGGCACACTTTGGAGCTCGTTGGTGACAGAAAAAAATAGATAAGATAAAAGTGAAAAACAAATTTTAACGAACAAAATGTTCGTAACAACTTGTTTGTTCCTACCACTAAACAGTGAGTCCCAGACAATTATTTTACACATGAAAAAAATAGACACGCTAGATGCAGAGTAGTTAAACTGGATGTCTGATTTGGCATTTTTTAGTACAATCTGGGGCCAACAATATTGAGGATAACATAAAAAATGACCAAAAGTGACAATTTTTGCAGAATTATTTATGCCTCAAAGCGTTTTGGCCAAAAATCATATTTTTCCCCAAAAAGTTGCCATTTTTAGTCTCAGTCTATCTTTTTTACACTTGACGAGATACTCTAGATGAATAAATAAAATTGGACACTTTGGAGCTCATTTTTTTGGTGACAGAAAAAAAAATAGATAAGTAGATTAAAAAGTGAAAAACCACAATTTTAAATACGAAACAGAAATGTTTTTTCTAACAACTTGGTGTTTTTAGTGTGGTCCCTACCACTAAACAATTGAGTTCCCAGACAATGATTTTTTTACACATGAATAGACACACGACCTAGAATGCAGAGTATAGTAAACTGAAGGTCCTTGATTGGGCATTTTTTGTACAATCCATGGGGGCCAACAATGAGATTACATTTTAAAAATGAAACCAACAAGTGCCAATTTTTGCAGAATTTTAT
>CAJHNH020005895.1:0-16734 GCA_905116865.2 Candidula unifasciata | reverse complement strand
GTGAGTGATAAGTCTATGATTTACTTCCATAAAATGTCATTATGGTACACACAAAATGACAAGTTATTCCGACAACAAGAACAGCTGGATTGTTCGGTTAAAAGAAATGGCAGGGACAATGTGCGTTTCAAAAAGTTATTCATGTTTTCTCTAACTTCTATCCCAGCACCCAATGCAATTAAGCATTTCACCATCGTCGGTGCATTTTCAGGATCTTACTGTCACCGTGGACTCTATATGTCTCAGCACCTCTGTGTACTATAAGCCTACTGATTTCCGTGTTTTTCTTCTTTACACATCCGCTCGTTCTTCTTCTTGCAACGACTCTATTTTTCTCTTCATGCGTCCACGCCTCCGCAGACTATGCCAGACAGCTTTCACCACAAGGCCCTATAAATGCTGGATTTCTCCGGCTTCGGTGGTGTCCTGAACATGTCTTATCTCTGCCTTTCACCGAGCACGGTTTATCCATCGTGATGTAGCCCTCCTTTCCAAACCAAAACTTCACCATAACAGATCGTTCCTCATACTTACCTACCACCCTCATAACACCCGAAAAAAGTATTCTCCACAGGCATCTCTCAATCTTTAGGGCTGACCGCACCACCCGCACGATTTTCTCTGAACTTTTTATAGTGGCCTACAGACATGACCATAACCTCAAGACACTCTAGTCAAGAGTCAGTTACGTCCTGTGTCTGAATCCCACTTCGACACGGTCTCTTGCCAGAGAGCTGTATGCAGGACACAAATACATGTGGTTCAGGGTAGCAGTCTGGAATTCATGAATGCTACCTTCCAAGGGAAGCATTCTTTTGCATCAGCCGCAATGTCATTTACGCCATCAACTGCAAGAGGTGTGCATTAAAAACATGGGTGAAACGGGTCTACGACTGGCTGACAGGCTCAGACAAATTTGTTTAGATGTGCAGAAAGGTGCCCTGAAACCAGTACCGTCGCACTTCAATTCCCAGGATCACCAAGGTATCCACGACATGAAGGTGACAGCCCTTAAATCCAGCCATTCCAGCGACAGAGTCCTCTTTATTTTCACTTTTGGCCCACTTATGCCCAAGGGACTGAAATATCAACAAAATTTCATCTAAAATTCTCGAGTTACGGCCCCTGGTATGAAATGGCTATTTATTTCTTGAGGGCCCCATGTTTTCTTCTCATTCCACTGGCAAGACATCAACGTGGCTGCTTCTGGATACTAAGTTACGTGATTTTGTGTATTCGTTTGGTTTTTGTTTGACTTATGTATGTGCTCTTAAAGGCACTATACTCGCAAAGTTCATGTTTTGTTTGTATTTATTACACTGTGAAGCTCGCTGATCTACTATTTGTTCGGTTTTGTATCTTTCCATGATATCATTAACGATATGGCTAGTGTTTTTATGTTGTTGTTGTTGTTTTCCTGGACATTTCTTACCAGTTTATTGCGACCTATGTCACCAAATCTTGAACAGTTATAACGATTTTAGTGCGATAATAGTCATCAAATATTAGACTATTTTAACCATTTGTGTGCTAGATGTGTCTAAACATCTTAAACTATTCTAACAATTTTAGTGCTTTATTGCGATACATGTCACAAATTCTGAACAATTCTAACCATTTAAGTGCGATTTTTGTCACAAAATCTGAACCGTTCTAACCATTTAGGGTGCCATATGTAATTTTAATTCAGAACCGTAGGTAGATTAGTAAGTTTTCTAGAAAGTGTCGATAAGTAATTTGATTGAATAGTTACATGAATAATACAGAAGAGAGGCACTGAAGTTTCAGAGATACTAAGCCAGGCAGTTTCTCGCTGCTGAACTTTAATTCTGCACCACGAGACATCATTGATTTTAACATTACTTTGTCTAAAAGAATAATCTAAAAAAAAAAGAGAGAGAATTCTAGTAATTTGCAACCAATAAACGTCTGTAACTTTTTTTTCTTTTCGGTTACCCTTAAGACAGAGGAGAAATCAATATTTTAGAAACAGATGTAATCCTGGGGAAAAGACAGGTTTAAATAATATGTTACTGTTGGCAAGAACACACACATACATGTACTTGTCTACACTCACACAAGCATACATGTCAAAAAGTCACGGTAACTGCTTTAGCTTGTCTTGTGATCTTTTCAGACTAAAAGTCAAGATAACTGTTTCAGCATGTCTTGTGGTCTTTACAGAAGATTGGTATACGCATCTTCTTAATTCATCATCACCAACCAGCATTTGTTGATTACAACTGGTCATGCTGTTTGCCTTGGGCTCTGAAAGTCGTAGGTTCACTCCACGGCTGCTCCATTAGGTTCACTAGTGCAATTTTTATTGAGATCCCTGGGGATTGTCACCGAAGCTACGGAGTTCGTGCTCTGTTCGACGCTCTCGGCAGGCGGCTAGCCGTTTTGCAGAGAGAGACCTAGCCATATGAGATAAAACCAGGTGCAATGAAGTCGACCCACTCGACTTTAATCTACTTTTTTAATGCACATATTCGTGTTCATCCATACATGAGTTTACGAGTTATTTGTTAAAGTGTAAGGGCGCAACTTTTGAAACTCACCATAGCAAGTTTCCAACAGCCTACCTGAACGAAAGCTATGTATAACAAATGTTGGTCGATGACTTGGCAGTTCAGACAGCCACTGAAAGCACCTCAGTCTTCCATTCGCTACAAACGTCAGTGGTGATGCTACAGAACTGGACGAAGAATAGGGATGTAAAACATTCACTGACATTTTCGTCTTTCCATTGATAGTTGTATATTGTGTTAAAGAGAGGCATATGAATCACAGCAAATTAAGGCCAAGAATGAAATGCACCATTCCATGGCAGGCAATTGGGCATTATTGTAGAGACAAAGGTCTTGAACATGCAGTATGGTCCATTGTTCGGCCGGCCTTGTTTTCTCAAAAGGAAAGATGGCACTAATATGCTTGGAGCAAAGCATGCTACAGAAGCTACTGGATCAAAATAGCAATGTGCTGTTTGTCCGCCTGTCCTGTCGGAGTTTCCCATCATAGACCATCTATCAACTAAGGCTATAGGCCTGGTCTGCCCTGCCGTGACTGTTTCCAGATTGTTTGCTCGTCCTCACATAATTAAGGCAAGTTTCCTCCCTCTATAAACTTCTCCCTGCGAAATTATTGATAAGGTGTAGAATGGCAAGTCTGGTTAGGCCGTATACTAATTTCTTGTTACAGAGACAATACTGCCGACTACTGTCATATCAGTCTAAAACCCAAAACAATGAAAACGCATCGGAACAATATATTATCTGCCACCCAGAACCCCCAGAATATTCATAGCTTTAGAACATCAACAAGTATTATATATCTATTCAATTTTGTGTTTGTGAGGAGTTTCACTGGACACCAGGCTCACCCTGAAGCCCTAGACAAAGGAAAAATATCAAATCCAGTTTAAGAGCATACACAGACCTGATGTGATCAAAATATCCTCAGTTAGTTTAAGTATCCGGTCCGGATGTTATTAGTCTAGTACAGCCTACATTATATTTATACAGGACACAACCCATAGGTGCCAGTACTTACAGACGCAGGCACTGTGTCTATAGTGACGCAGGCACTGTGTCTGTAGTGACGCAGGCACTGTGTCTGTAGTGACTCAGGCACTGTGTCTGTAGTGACGCAGGTACTGTGTTTGTAGTGACGCAGGCATTGTGTCTGTAGTGACGCAGGCACTGTGTCTGTAGTGACGCAGGCACTGTGTCTGTAGTGACGCAGGCACTGTGTCTGTAGTGAGTTTTAGAAGTCGCGCCCTCACACTTTAATATCTCTAAAACTCATGTACGGATTAATAAGAAGATTTGCACCTGGCCTCAGATTCTCCACATTCTTGTGCTGCGGGTTTCAGAAAAAGACAAATACCTTTAATCTTTGTTTGATTAATAATTTTTTACCCTAAACTATATAACCTACAGTAATTATTACAAGCCTAATGATTGTTTGAAAATCAGTTCAAATATGCAGCGATTGTTGGTGATTATTTGATAGCCTATCCGGCATAGCATTTTTAAAAATTCAAAACTCATGAGAAGCTATGGATGGAGATGACCACATGAGAGTTAAACGATTATGCAAACGCGTGCAGTTTAATATTTTGATAAGTTACGCTAACTCAGTTAACTAACTGACTGTTGTGAATCGAAGTCTGGTTTTTGTTTCACATACAGCAGATAGGGAAATATTAAAGCTTGATGTTAGTGTACACTTTAAAAGAATCTTACAAAAGCAGGAAAATAAATTAAATGGTTGCATGCCAGATATGAACAACTTAGACCGACCGGTTACTAATTTACAGATTTTTTCAACAGGGCACTTCCCGTGTGGGTTCCGGGACCCCATTGTGGGGAAAACAAGAATAGACCCACTGCCTGCCCAAAGCATGTCGTAACAGTCGACTAATTGAGACCGTCCTTCCAATTCAGAGTACATCTGCCTGAGAGGCAAGGAACCAACAGTCTGCATGCAAATGAGTCAGACCTGTGAAAAGGATATGAACGCAATACTCATTTTCTGGAAAAGGACTAGATTCTAAAAGTGGACGAACAACCAGAACTTTCCGCCGGAGTTACAGTTGGTGAACGCGAAGAAAAAGAAGTAAAAAGTAGGGCACAACTTCTGGAGCGAACTATAAAACTATCATCAGACAAACGAGATACCAAGGCATCTTCAAGGTTAAAGCGTGTATATGTTGATACGGTGAAGTTTAACTTTTGGCTGCCATCTTTGGACATGTAATATCTCCCATTGAAGAACTCACGCTGTGTGAGTAATTTATATTGATTGGCGCGTCTAGCATGTTATTTTCATAAAAATCAGGACAGAGATGGACGAGAAACGAGGATGGATGTTACCGGGGAGAGGAGGAGAAATAGGGAGAGACAACTGGAGAATGCTACTGGAGAGAAAGAATGTAAAAGTTAATGTCTAATTGTTACAATAAAAAGAACTGAAATAACAATTTATAAAAGAAAAGAAATATCAAAAGGCGTAGAAGTTTGAAATGAAGAATGTTATTGTAGGAGCAGAAAACTGCAGGTAAAATATGCGGTCCGAGGGCCTCATGCGGCCTTTTGCAAGGACGCCTACGGTCCATACTAAGGATTCATAAGCTGGCAAAGATTTCGTTACAGATTTTTTTTTTTTTTTTTAAACTGGGTTTGCGTTTTTGATTCTTTGTTTGTTAGTATTATTTATATTCCACATCATCTTTGACATTGCTAAAGCTCCTCCAGTTATGAGGAAAAAGAAACTGAACGAAGAAGGTGGAATATTTCAAGACAAATTTGAATTCAGTATTTCTGCACGATAAATGCTTAATTCATAACATCAGAATTGCTACGCCAAAAGAATAAAGCTTGAAAAGACATAAAATGAACTATCGATCTTGCTTTTAACATGTGTGTCTCAAAACTCAACGAACTGAAGACATACTTGAAACAGCAACAGCCCGTTTTTCGAAAACTGAGAATGTCGCTTCCGTTACTGCAAGCTATGAACATTGCCGAAATGAAGTATTACAATGAAGGGATTTTTTTTTTGAGGCACTCAGTGCGTTGTAAAAACGGCTCTAATAATGTGTCCAGAGAAAGCATACCTTATTCAAAGATAGTTCTTTAACCAACAACAGTTGCTGAACGGGTCGAGGGAATATCAAGTGATTCAGAACAACAGTTAAAGGTTACATAATGAATATTTGAATATTTTTTGTTTGCTTTTAATGAGACCGTTGACATCGCTGGAATATCACAGCTTACTGTCTACATCAGGGGTTGGGACTGGAAGTGTTATATTTATAAAGAACAAATTCAAGAGATCCCCATGCATGTCATTACAACAAGTCATGACAAAGTCAAGTAAAGTCTACATGGCTATAGTTTGGATTTGAGTGAACTTATATGCTTGTCTATCGACGGTCCTGCCGATACAGTGCCAGACACACTGGTTTTGCTGACATGCTCAAACACATCCAGATTCATCATTTGCACATTTTTGTCAGCACAGTTTTGTTCAGAGATTCAATCATTGGACAATTAGCCTTGTTTGGCCACAAAGACTGTTTACTATATCAGAGGCCGGGCTGTTAGCCTCCTTCAATTCAGCAAGATGCTGGTGGATGTTGATAACCAGTTTATCGATGTTCATCTCTGCACAGATTCCTCTGGTGATCGTATCACAAAGTAAGTGATTAAAAAAAAAAGAGGAGGTTCCTTTTCCACGCATTTAGGCATATAGGGCATTTATGGTTAGACCTATATTTTCATAGACCAATCTGCACAAGATGGGTGATATGGTCAGCATCACGCCGGACGTCTTTACTTCCCGGGACTGCACCCTTTACCTACTCAAAGCTGAGTCGACCTGGGAGTCAAGGTCATTTTTGAAAAAAGTCTGGGTCCGCCAGGGAGCGAACCCACGATCTTCCGATCCGCACGCGAGCGTCTATCTGCTACACCACGGCCACTCCCGTATCACAAAGTGCTGAAATGATTTTATATGGAGATGAAAGGTCAAAAGAGGGATGAAATAAAAAGAGGAAAACTGACTGTTAGATCTGACTTTTGCTGTGGACTTTATTGCACATTTAACTGATATTAATTTTAATTTACAAGGTAAAAGCGATCTCATCACTCAATTATTTGATGACCTAAGATGCTTCAGATAATAAAACTTTGCTTTTGAAAGTCACAGCTATCACGTGAAAATTATTATTAAAGAAAAAAAGTCGAAATAAACGTTAATTTAAAACTGTTGTAATTTTATTTCTTCAACTACTTCATTACCTAGTATTTATCAATGTGGCTAACCGCTAAAACATGTATATGCACATTGTTTGTTTTTAAGTCTAAGTAGTGAAACAAAGTAATAATTATTAAATGATTTTAATTGTTTGTCAAAGATAGCCGTCATGTCGACACAAATGAGACATAGGTAGGTGGACATTAGTGTGATATACCTGCTGTATGCGATCAAATGAAAAATAGAGGTTCAAATACGATGATATTGTAACACATGACTTAAGAAAATCGACTTTGTTATAGAAATGGTTTGAGAAAGGAATAAATCACAGCATCACTTGCAGTCTATATGGTAAATGTTGGCTGCTACCGAACTCTAAATCTGTCTATCTTTCGTTGTGGCTGCTCAGTTGTGTGGGCTTCTTTCCTCCCACAGTTTGTTGTTACCTGGTAGTTAGTAGAGCTGTCAATGGTTAGATATAAGGCTTTGTGTTGAATCGGCATAAAAGCCCATTCGTGGATTAACACTACGGTCTCTTGTGGGTTGATACTAAAAGGAGATCAGGGTTGACAGTAAAACATGACGGTTGTACACAGAATGCATCGGGATAGTCAATAGAGAATGTCTATTCAACTAAGGTTACTTACGAGGAACAATTTTGAAAATGGTGAACGTCACAGGCCGTAGGCTTGAGCCTCAGCATAAAAAAATTATTAATACAAGACAAATGGCTGTGCTCCGAGGGCCACTTGCTAGGTCTCTGCAGGCCAGATTTGATTTGCGACCAGCCAGTTGAATTGCACTGCATTAGAGCATCATGTGGGTAGACACTAGAGGCACAGGTATGTAGAAGCTAAACTTGTCGCGGGTTGACACTAGAGACACGCTGGGTAGAAGCTACACTTGTCGTGGATTGACACTAGAGACAGAGCTGGTTAGAAGCCACGCTTGTCGTGGGTTGACACTAGAGACACTGCTGGGTATAAGCTACACTTGTCGTAGGTTGACACTAGAGACACTGCTGGGTAGAAGCTACACTTGTCGTGGGTTGACACTAGAGACACGGCTGGGTAGAAGCTACACTTGTAATGGGTTGACACTAGAGACACGGCTGGGTAGAAGCTACACTTGTCATGGGTTGACACTAGAGACACAGCTGGCTAGAAGCCACACTTGTCGTGGGTTGACACTAGAGATAGAGCTGTAGAAGCTACACTTGTCGTGGGTTGACACTAGAGATAGAGCTGTAGAAGCTACACTTGTAGTGGGTTGATACTAGAGACACAGCTGGGTAGAAGCTACACTTGTAGTGGGTTGACACTAGAGACACAGATGGGTAGAAGCTAAACTTATAGTGGGTTGATACTAGAGACACAGCAGGGTAGAAGCTACACTTGTAGTGGGTTGACACTAGAGATAGAGCTGTAGAAGCTACACTTGTCGTGGATTAACACTAGAGACACAGCTGGGTAGAAGCTACACTTCTCGTGGGTTGACACTAGAGACACAGCTGGGTAAAAGCTACACGTCAGTGGGACACCAGAACATCACGTCGACCGGCACTAAAGCCTCGGGTAGATTGATATTAGAGACGCTTCTAAGTAGAAACAAATGCCTAAACTAACAAACTGAACTGAACTGAACTGAACTTAAAAAATACATCTGGATAGAAACTAGAGCTTCCAGTGGACTAACACAAGAGCAGCGTCAGGTTAAACATGAGATCCTCAGCTGGTGCAAAGTATCCTGCCCACTATGTTAGAAATCTGGTTCAATGTCTTCTACTTAACTTACCCCATAATCAATACATATCAGATCTTGCAGACAGGGGAGCTGGGTTTAGAATTATGAACAGATAAACAAGACACCGAGTGGTCTTCAGTGTTAAGTTATGTATTTGTAGATCTACTAAAGTTTAATGTCTAGAGGCAATCTCGACATGTATTATCTCCCTATGCTAGTACTCAGGATGTGTGAATATTCATATTGATTGGTACGTCTAGCATATTATTTAATTTTTTTTTTTTAATCAGGAATATATCAGCGTCTGGAAACTGGGGTATGATGGATTATACTTGAGAGAGGAGAAGACAGGGGTCTGGGGAGGGGGGAGGGGGATGGGAGGGAAAAAGAGCTAGTTTGTTGGAGATGAAATTAGAAGATAGGGTGTGCAGGTGAAAATAAGGAAGGGGGCATAATTTCGCTTTTATATTACCTCGAATTAATTTAAACGTCGAGTATAGTTGTGCTGGGCTGGTTGAAGTTTGTGCCTTAGGTGCTGTGATGACACTTCGTAATGCCGGGGTGTCGGGCTTGATCCCAGCTTCGGGAGATTTGTTTTGCGTTATTGTCGACAGTGTTACCGAGAGCTGACCGTTCAGGACAATGGCAAACTAATTAGCGTACAATTTTCCTGGGGAAAAAACCCACTATAAAAGCGAAAATAAAAATGCTTGGGTTCGTTCTGCGATGTCCTGTAAAGGATACGCAACTAACCTTATTTTTGTTTATGACGAGCCACTTTACACACACAGATTATCATAGGCCTCAATAAACTCGTGGGCCTCCTGGGAATGTGCCTAGCGGGTCTGTCAATAAGACGGCCCTGACTGGGGGATGGAGACACACATATTTACGATGAGGTGGCAGAAAGAAACGAGAATATGAGAGTTGGATGATAAAAGATAAAGATAAAGGTCTGGAGTGACTTGGATGCTCTCTCACACTCAAGCTTGCTGCAATGCACTTCCAGCATTTCTTAGGGGTCTCCATTCAGTGTGACACGGACATATTGATGTTGTTCCATCTCTTGACCTTATTTTTCCCATTTGTATCAATGTATTTGTCTTGATTGTCTGTCTCAGCTGTTGCCACAGGAAAAAGTGTTTTAATTTTTGTGTGTCCGTAGTTAAAGGGAAGAAAGCGGTCTCGTTCTTTCTTTTCTCCTCCCTTATTTATCTTGTCTTTCTCTCTCTTTCTTTCTTTTTTTCTAACTTTCTTTCTTTCTTTCTGTCTTCCTTTCATTCTTTTTGGGTTTTTTATTTTCCTTCTTAACTTTCTTTGTTTGTGTGTGTGTATGTGTGTGTGCCATGATCAGCTATGATTCGTTGTCTTATTTTACGTACTTAGTCCACACATTTGTTTCTCGCTAGAAAAATCGTCGCAGGTCCTAAAATTTTGATTTTGCAAAATAATAAACAAACAAACAAACAAACAAACAAACAAACAAAATCCGGCATGTTTAAGACAACATGATAATGGATAAGGTAAGTGGTGGGGCTGGGGTACACACTAGTCAAACATAAGTTGTAACTGAATGTACACATGATAATAGTTAAGGTAAGTGGTGGGGCTGGGGTACACATTAGTCAAACATAAGTTATAACTGAATGTACACATGATAATAGTTAAGGTAAGTGGTGGGGCTGGGGTACACATTAGTCAAACATAAGTCATATCTGAATGTACACATGATAATAGTTAAGGTAAGTGGTGGGGCTGGGGTACACATTAGTCAAACATAAGTCATCTAAATGTACACTTGCTTTCAGAGTATCTGGCTAAAGAAAAGGGACGTAAGCACTCAGATAACATGTGTCTCACTGACTGACTGACGTTCTACCCCACCAGGACATCACACAAGCGATAAACACCCGTTGACACAAAGTGCCACTAAGCGGATGAGGATCACCGTGGAGAGTCCCAGAAACCGCGTTCAGACAATTGGCCATATTTATGGCCTGCCTATATTGCGGCCCCTGGCAAAAGCCAGAGCGGGGCTTAAAATAAAAAAAAATTACGTCCTAAGAAGGACGTAAGGAATATGCGATAACATTTGTTGAGAGATGCATCACATCGATGAACAGCAAAGTAGACTGCATTTTGTAAACCTATTTTTGCAGTTTCCTGCCACAACAGGATAGTGACGATTTTAATGACAATGAAATTTATTGCAGTATCGTCTATTAAAAAAAAAAAAAAAAATCTTTCACTCTGTTTATTGTTACATCATCTGCTACTTTGGGCATTTCTGCACTAATATCTTTAGCACCGGCTGTCTATATGTTTGCTTTTAAATTTATTGCCTCCCTGCTTTCTTTGCTATTTATCTTGTGTCCATTTATTGGCAAAGTAGTGCTTTTAACCAGTTCGTCAGAATGCATTGGTTCTTGCGGACTATGTCTATCTAGGGATCTTAGAAGTGTTCTGTTCATCTTTTTGTCTGCTTAGTAGCAGATTTTATTGTCCTGATGTTTAATGGGACCACCCGGCAGTTTGAAAGTGGTAGTCAATTGTTTCAGTGTATTACATACATTACCATTCTTGGTCGCTTGTCCTCTTCTTTAACTATACAGTCAGCACATTCTCTCTTTATCTTCCCATGCACAACTTTCTCTTTGTTTATCTTTCTTGTTGTAAACTTCTTAAGACCTGTTTATTTTTTTTAATCTGTTGTCTTACCATTGCATGTAGCATTATAGCTCTGCTGTTTTATTTCGAATCTAGGGCCATTCTGTCATGTGACAAAAAGTTCTGCTTGTTCGTCCACTTCTTTGAACTCATTAGAGAACGTGAGCTTTGCATGAATATCCATGCTGACTATTAGTTCTTCGCCTTTCGGGCAGATGCATTTTGTCTTAGAAGGAATTGCCCATAATTCGTTGCTTTCACGACACGTTTGTTACAGGAGCAGTTGTTCAACCCCCGCCCCCTCCCCTGCCCCCACACACACACGCAAGCACAAAAGATGGGTCGTGGAATCCACACAGGTGTATACATGTGTATATATATATATATATATATATATATATATATATATATATATATATATATATATATATATATGCACATGTGTGGATTCCACAACCCATCTTTTGTTCTTGTATCATTTTTTAAAAATATATTTACATATACATTTATACATATATATATTTACATCATCATCATCATTTTCTACCCCGCCAATTGGTGTAGGTGCTCATTCGTCTCCACATATCACGATCCCTGGTTGCCTGAAAAAGCTCTCTTGATGATATAATTATATGCAATCGCTTCAGCATAATCTCTCTTGGTCTGCCTCTACCTCTTTTTCCACTGATCTTTCCACTTGTCACGATATTCTCCAGTGTCTCTCTTCTCATTATGAGGGCCAAAAAACAGTGTTTGTCCCTTTTTATTCTTGTATATAGAGATCTACTTTCATTAGCTTCTTTCAAGCAATCGCTGTTAGTTACTCTGGCTGTTCAAGGTATTCGTAACATTGGTCTCAGAAACCATATCTCTGCTTCTTCCAAATTCTTCCCTATTTGTTTACTGACATCCCAAGATTCCCTGCCATACAGCAGAACAGGTTCTATGTAACCTTTTAGCACTCCCTTTCTGACATTAAATGAGAGCGATTTATAACATTACACACACACACGCACATACACACACACACATCGTAATGCCGGGGTTCGATCCCAGCTGCAGGCCATGCGCCTTGCGTTGGTTTCCACAGTGGTATCAGGGGCCAACTGTCCAGAAAGCAATGGCAAACTACAAAATTTACATAGAGAAACCACACAACAACCAGGGGCTGTTGGAGTTGGTTCTGCAACGTCCTGTAAAGGATACGCAACTAACCTATATATATTTACATAGAAACATACATACAAACATACATACATGCGTACACACATACATACATACACACACATACATACATAATACATTATATATATATATATATATATATATATATATATATATATATATATATATATATATATATATATATATATATATATATATATATATATATATATATATATATATATATATATATATATATATATATATATACATCGCACAGACACACAAAAGGGGATTAATAAAAATGTACTACTTCAACTAATTGTAAATAAACAAAATATAATTACAGCCTAAGAGATCTTTCCCCGGCATTCTTCTAAGACAGAAAACATTGCTTCTTTGTTCAGAAAATCCTATACCAAAGTTCTCAACGAGAGTGAAAGCACGTCTAAAAAAAAAATGTAGGCGATTGATTTCTGGAGAAATCAGCTATTTTGTCCCCCTCCCCTACACGCTTGTAATTTCCCTGTGCCAGAAAAGATCAATTTTCGAGAAAAATATACGTTGCCTGCGCATCCTGGTTGATCAATCACGTACAGCTGTAGGGGAAGAATGCTCCTTATTTGGATGTGGGGGTTTTGAGAGGATCCATTGCGTGCATGGTTACCCGAATCCAGGGGCTTTAGTGAGTTCATAGTTCTAGGAAAAGGGGTGCAAACCGCTAGGGGGAGGGGTGTAACGACATGTGTGTGCGCGTGCGTGTGTGGGTGGTGGGATGACGGCATGACATTTACAGCACTAGGCACTATCTGACCTTGCTACTAAACAGCTTAGGCCATTCCCCCCCCCCCGCTCCCCTCCCCTTTCCGCCATCTCACACCCACTCCACTCCTACACTGTGTTTGACGTGAGGGAGCACAGTTCGTTAAAAAAGTGTGTAACAGCAGATTAAAAATTATCTGTAACCGTATGTGTTAGTACATTTCTACATTTCATGTTATGTCGTATTATTTTATATTTACATACCATTCTTGTTTTTCTTTTCTTCACTATTGAGTAAACTTAGATACTTGGCAAGTGTGCGGTGCAGCAAGGAACATTCGCACAGGAGAGGGAGCCTCCCTTTTGCTTTATTGGATGAGGGGTAGCTAAAAAAACCTGAGATATTTTGAACATTATATGTGTTTAAGAGGACCCTACTGGAGGATATGGTTTCTGAAACTAGGGGTTGCCGTCGACAAGCACGACTGTGAAGACAGGACATCATATATATAAATATTGGAGCCGTGCACTGCGAAAGATAATATCAGAAGGGAAGTCAGAACAATAGCCACAAAAACACTACATCGGGCTACAAATGCACTTGAGGCATGGGCCAATAGATGGTGTGTCAGCATCAACACAGACAAATGTAGCACCACACTATTCACCCTCTCCCCAAAGCAAAAAGCCGGCACCATAAAAAAAAAACAGAATACACCTGAGAGATGATAAAGAGCCCATATACCTAGGAGTCACATTTGATGACAGGTTGACATGGAGCAAACATATCAACAAGGCAGCAACCAAAGCCAGGAGGAAGACAGCAATACTGAGAAAACTAAGAGGAACCACACGGGGAGCCGATGGGAAAATACTCAGTAAAGTATACAAGCAGAGCATACTTCCACACTTGGAATATGGGTCAACTGCATGGTGTTCAGCATCTAGTAAAGCATCTTAAAGGAATTAGACAAAGTGCAAAATCAAGCGCTCAGAGTCATCATAGGAGGGATGAAATCAACCCCCATATTAGAAATGGAGAAAGCTGGGAAAACAGGCACTGAGAGAACGCAGAGATACAAGCTGAAAAGGTCATCAGTATGTCAGATCACCCGATGGAAAATAGATTTAAGAACCTAGCCCTGGGACGGTTAAAAAGAAGCAGCTTTATACACCAAGCAAAACGAATATGTAGACAAACTCCTGACCTTCCAGAAATTGGTTGCCCACTTAAAAGTATTCCGGAACAAACCCCATGGAGAGAAAAATGTAAACTAACGGTACAAATCCAGACAAATGTAAAAGGGATATTTGAAAAGAAAGAGCAAGATAGTGTACAACGCAGAATGGCCACCCTCAGTTATATTGATGAAGAATACCCACAAGAACAATAGGTCAGAGTCTTTACAGATGGGTCCGCAGAAAGTGCAGTTAGAAATGGTGGCGCTGGAGTGTACATCGAATTCCCAGATGGTACTAGGGATAAGTCCAGCGTACCAACCGCGAAGTACTGCCATAACTATGATGCAGAAACCCAGTGCTATCAAGATAGCTACAGAGAAACTGCTAAATACCAACTGGCTCACAGTATGTGGTAATGCTGACAGATGCTAAATCAGTACTTGAAGCACTCCAGTCTAGGAAACTACCAGAATTGAAAACACTGCTGAAACAACTCAGCCTTCAGCGAAGAGTCGTAATGCAGTGGATACCGTCTCTTTGTGGAGTGCCGAGAAATGAGAAAGCTGATCAACTGGCAGGGGAAGGTACGACAAAAGAGCAGCCGGATGTACCAGTCACATACCACCAAAAGAAAAGAATCATTAAATCGATCAGGAAACCACCAGCCCCAGCACAAGACGACTATTTTAATATGGACAGACCAGAACAAGTCATTATCCTCCGCCTCAGAACAGGACACAACCGATTACGTAACCACATGTACACAAAATTCAAGATAGGTGTATCAGTCATGTGCACCTGTGGAAATGTGCCCCAGACAGCAGAGCATGTACTCCAGGACTGCACCGATTTTGACACATTAAGGCAAACCTTTTGGCCAGAAAGAACAACAGTGGAACGTAAACTCTATGGACCACTGAATGAATTAACAACGACAGTGAAATTTAAACAAGAGACAAAACTGCTGATATAGACAACTTATTTCAGGCGAACGAAAGAAGAAGAAGAAGAACAGAAAAAATACTGGACTTTTTTAGTTAGACAACAAATTAGATGGTTGTAGTGACTGGCATCACATAGGGCACAACAAATAGCAGTGCTATACAGATACAGCAGTAACAGAGCCAGAGATGGACTATGCAGAAAATGGACCGCAGAAAATGGACCGCAGAAATATTAGATACACTAGAAAATACTTAAATAGAAGCCTGCCTCTACACAGCGACGCATTCCACAAGTGAAGAAGAGAAGAAAAATCAGAAGACGACTACGTTGCTCTGATCTTGTGTTTTATATCATGCATAGCTGAGGTGAGCTGAGTCAAGAATTGACATCACAGCACTCGGGGCATTAAAAATGCATGCTTCGTCCTCATCTTCAGCAGCCAGCGCAGAGTTCCACTACTGATGATACCGTTCGCAATCTGGTTATATGTCCGTCTTGCTTTTCCTCTGAGTGTATTGAGCTGGCCAGACCCTCTGGTTACACCCAGATGCCCCATTCCCTCCAGGTCATACATTATGACATCGCAAGATATTCTCTATTGGTCTAAGAAACAACAAAACAAGAATACGCCTTGTGGCTCGAAAAATGAAACCTTGTTATCGATCCTCTTGCAATGCTTTCAATGGTTGCCATCTGCAGACACTAAGGCAGAGAAAACATATCGGGAACGCCCGGTCGTTATCATGTGCCTCAAACAGGCAACTGCAATAACGTTTCCGGTCGTCGACATTCGATTATTATTACAATAATTTTCAAGCAGAATAATTAGTGCGCCAATTATGCTGATGCTGGGAAAGGGTTACGACTTCCGTTGTTATTCTTGCTATATATAGGGTCGGAAATAAAGGGCTTGGCCTTCATGTGTAGAGCCTTATCTATCGACCCAGCTGAGTTATAGGCAGCAAAAAGGGCGGCAGCGCAATAAGGACATTTATGGCTTATAACTATGGGTTTATAATATTTACATACACAAGCAGGATAAGAGTGGAGTGGGGGATGTTAATATTATGTCTACAAGATGCTGAGAGAATGGAAGCTAATGACACGTTTGGTGCGGGATATACTGAGACTTGTTGGGTTGTTCGTTGGTTTCCATCTTTTGGAGTTTCTCCCCGTATTAATTGCAGGACCCCACTTTGAGAAGGAGAAAACAAAAGAATTAACCATCTGTCCCAAAAAGCATGTCGCAAAAGTAGACTAACTAGCGAAGTTTTCTAAATGGTCGGAGTGCATAGGCATGAGATGGGAGGAAAGAATAGTCTGCATACAAATAAGCCAGATCTGTCAAACAGGGTGTCACGCAAAACTTAACTCTTTGAGTCCCAAGGAACGCATTACGTGCATAGGTTCCCACAGAGAAGCCCAATGAACGCAAGATGCGCCGATTTTACATCTCTCTTGACTACCCATTGGGCCTCTGATGCTAAAACCCCTGGGGCTCAAAGAGGT
>CAJHNH020005894.1:0-16738 GCA_905116865.2 Candidula unifasciata | reverse complement strand
AATAATAATAATAAAATAATCATAATAGGAATAATAATGACAAAATTAATCATCACAAAAAAACACTTAATATGATTTTTAAAGAAAACCGAATTCCCTTGGTAAAGAAATTAAAAATGTCACAAACTTTGAATATCTAGGCTCTATAATAACAACAATGGAGACTGTTTGAAAGAAATTATAAGGAGGATGGAAATAGATATGCAAAGATTATATAGCCTTTAAAGTCTTTGGCTAAGCACCAGCAAGGAGATCAAAATTAGAATTTTGAGAGCATAAATCTTTCCTGTAGCAACATACGGATGTGAGTCGTGGACTATCTCCCAGTCCTTAAGCAAGAGAATAGGGGCTTTTGAGCTGAAATGCTATAGAGAGATTCTCAGAATATCTTGGACGAAAAAGAGGAGAAATACAGACATCCTGAAAGATATGAACATCAAGGAAGATTTGCTAATAAACAGCATCCTGTCCTGAAAGCTGGAATAATTTGGTAATATCAAGCGCCACGACAGATTGGAAACAAATTATAGTAGAAGGCATGGTACCAGGAAGGAGAAGAGGGGTCGACCAACACAAAGATGTGCAAAGGATGTAAGGGACTCCTTGAGTATGAAAGTACATGAGGCGGGAGAGCTGGCGAGAGACCGAGTTTCTTTCACGCAGACCGTGATGAGAGCGACGTTCTGCAAATGACCTGCTACATGACGATGATAATGAATACCCTTGAGGCCACCCCATCGCCCCCCCCCCCCCCTTAACCAGCTCAGAAAATTATAAGGGGGATTATTCCTCCAACCCTCCAACCACACCCACCACAAGTGAATTCTTCGTGTCGGCGCCTCTGCTTAAGACACAACATTTTTGTAAAGACCCTTCTGGGCACACTCAGTGAAGCATCTTTCTTCTGATGGTATCTATGTTTACAACAACTGAAACTTCTGTACTTGTCTCAAGATAAAGAGAATGATAAGCCACAGGAACGAGATGTCTGAAAATGGTTGCAATAGGGACCAGAAGATATACAAATTAGAAATGAGGTCAGAAGATAAATTGTTGGCAAAGAATACGTGCAGTTACAGCAACTCAAATGGTCTGCCCACTTAGAGAATGTCTCGTTACGTAATACTATACACGGTATACACCAGAGGAAAACAAAGAACAAGGTAGACCAAGAAAAATACAGCAGACTTTGTGTATCTAAGTCAAGGAACGTCTCACTAAGACAGTTTGATGAGAAGCGATAAATAAAGAATTCAGTAAACAAAAAGTGAATACAGCAGCAAGGGCAAAGAAGACAGCTGATACTGGAGTAAACAAATCAGTCAACAGGAAACGTATAAAGAAGTAAAATCATTAGTCAACAAAAACAGTACATGGATATAAAGATATCAGTTTAAAAAAAAAAGGGTGAATCGAATGTGGAAGTGAATACATCAGTAAACAAAACAGCGAAAATTCAACAACAACAAAAAAGACACAAGACAACAGCAATCGAATTTAACAGTAATGAAATCAGGAAACAAGAAGTGAATATGAAAGTAAACATATTAGTAAAGAAGAAGTGAACATTGACGCAAAAATATCAGCAAACGAGCAATGAATATCAAAGCAACGATAGCAATACATAAGAAATGAATATGGAAGTAGAAATGTCAGGAAACAAGTAGTGAATATTCAGGTAACGATATCAGTAAATAAGACGTAACTTAAAAGTGGTTCCTTTAATATTATATAGCAGTCACTATATAATACTCAATTTAACAATAAGACCTTAAAGCAGTTTAAGGATCTTACCTTTTACTTTTTGTGTGTGTGTGTGGCAAAGGTTGCAAAGCTAGAGTTGCTATTTTAATCATCATCATCAGTTCTCGTTATGCCTAGTGGCACATGAGGCTTCAGAGAGGACTTTCCATGCTTTCCTGTCCTGTGCTATCTTCAAAGCAGTTTTCCATGTCAAAGATGCCGTACTCAGGTCACTTTCCATCGTTCGTCTCCGTGTTGTTTTTGGGCGCCCCTGTTTTCTCTTTCCCATCATGGGCTTCCTTTCGGCTTTCACCCATGTTGTTCATGCTGACAGAGTGACTCTGTCCCAAGACCACCGGACGTTTAGAGCACTTATTTCCTCTTGAAGTTTCAGTAACGTTGTAGATTTTTTACAGGGCAGAGCTGTCAATACTGCGCCCAACCCCCGAGCCTGGAGGACCAGGAGGCCATCTTTAGTCTGGCCCCTCACAAATGACCTGTCCGGCTTGGGTGACCCTACCAGGAACATACGTTCCCGCCGGCATAGCTCATTAGATCACTGAGGCTCTCAAGCTCCCCCACCACTACAAGGTCATGGCCTCTGGGGTGAGCTAGAGTTTGCTAGCAGCCTACTAAAGCGAGCCAAACGGTTGTTTTACTCTACGTAAATATTGCAGTACAGATATCAGAAAATAAGCAGAAAATAAGCAGTGAATATTGAAGCAAAGATATCAGTAAACAAGAAATGAATAGGGAAGTAAGGTTAGTTGCGTATCCTTTACAGGACGTTGCAGAACCAACCGCAACAGCCCCTGGCTCTTGTGTGGTTTTTCTAGGCAAATTTACGTACAATAGTTTATAGGGAAGTAAATATATCAGTAAATATGGAAGCAAAGATTATCAGTAACACAGTAAATATTGAAGCAAAGATATCAGTCAACAAGAAGTAAATACTGAGGTAGAGATATCAGTAAACATAAAGTTAATTTTTGAACAGAGATATCAGTTACCAAGAGGTGAATATTTAAGCAGAGATATCAGTAAACAAGAAGTGAATATTTGAGCAGAGATAGCAGTAACCAAGAAGTGAATATTTAAGCAAAGATATCAGTAAACAAGAAGTGAATATTTGACCAGAGATATCAGTAAACAAAAAGTGAATATTTGAGCAGAGATATCAGTAAACAAGGAGTGAATATTGAAGCAAAGATATCAGTAAGCAAGAAGTGAATATTTGAGCAGAGATAGTAAACAAAAAGTAAATATTTGAGCAGAGATATCAGTAAACAAGGAGTGAATATTGAAGCAAAGATATCAGTAAACAAGAAGTGAATATTTGAGCAGAGATATCAGTAAACAAGAAGTGAATATTTGAGCAGAGATAGTAAACAAAAAGTAAATATTTGAGCAGAGATATCAGTAAACAAGGAGTAAATATTGAAGCAAAGATTTCAGTAAACAAGAAGTGAATATTTGAGCAGAGATAGCAGTAACCAAGAAGTGAATATTTGAGCAGAGATATCAGTTACCAGGAAGTGAATATTTGAGCAGAGATAGCAGTAACCAAGAAGTGAATATTTAGGCAAAGATATCAGTAAATAAGAAGTGAATATTTGACCAGAGATATCAGTAAACAAAAAGTGAATATTTGAGCAGAGATATCAGTAAACAAGGAGTGAATATTGAATCAAAGATATCAGTAAACAGCAAGAGAAGTAAAGGTATCAGTAAATAAAAAGTGAAAGTAACATTTCAGACGTTGTTAAACAAAACAGTGAATATGGATGTAGAGTAATCAGTAAACAGAAGGTGATTATTATTGTTGTATCTTTCTCTTATTAACTCTCTCTTTCTTCCAGCACCTCTTTCTCTCTCTCTCTCTCTCTCTCTCTCTCTCTCTCTCTCTCTCTCTCTCTCTTTCATTATCGTTATCGTTATCTCATTCTTGCCTTTCTTTCTATCTATTCTCTCTCTTTCTCTCTCTCTCTCTAATTATCTCTCTTCTATGTATCTCCAGACTCAGATTTGTTTTTAAATCTCACCATAGAGTGTTCAATATTTGGGTAGCAGCCTAGAAGGGACACTCATGGATCGAACGGTCTTGCTTGCAACGAGCTGAAAACATGTACCATTACTAGATCACCCGCCCCCACATTTGCGTTCGTGACTCGCTGATTCTTGTAATATCTAAAGTAATACAGTCAAACTCAAGTTCAAATTAGCAAAACCAGTTTTCTTCCAACAAACACAATCATTTTATCATTGTCTCTTTTCCTTTCGTAGGTCTAATAGGAATGACAAACGGCAGAGATCATCATGATAATCATCATCATCATTACCATCATTACGATCATTATCATAATCATAATCATTATCATAATCATTATCGTAATCATTATCATCATCATCTTGATCATTATCATTATCCATGTGGGTGGGAACCTGGTTGCTTATGCACTTCGAGCACCCACTTCCCCCATGGTGGAGGGTGAGGTGGAGCGGGTGTAGACTGAGACAACATTCTGAGGGGGCCTGATCAGGCCAGCCACCTGCACGCTAAAACAAATTGTAATGGGACAGACATCGTTGGCGGTATTTAAAGAGCTTTTCTGTTGCATTTCAGCTAACAGATTATAATTGTTTTCTTTAAATTTAAACTTCGAGTAAGTGTTCATAACTTACAATCATACGTTGCCAGGGAAAAGACACATGATCTCACAATGTTCACTTTAACTAGCTTGCAAATGCTGTGATATATATTAGTGTTGTTTAGCTGATGCATTGCTACAACAAGAGTGTTTCTGACTTCTTCTTGTACACTCGCCGTTGTTTATTCTTGTGTCCAAATAATCCAAATATGTGGCATTTTCCATCTCGTCGTCGTCGATTTGAATACGTGGTTGGGTGTGCTGTATACATTGTGGATTTGTTGTTGTTGTTTTCAAATTGTGCAAACATTTCTCTTCTTCGATCTACATTTCCACATGGAGAATTCATTGTCCCAAGCCCTGTGCACGGATGGACAGAAGAACTGCGTCGTCAGCATCGTTCTGGGGCATTTGTGACTCCAAATGTTAGCCTATAGACTTTGTCTCAGATCTCTTCACTAAATATATTTCTAAGAATCTGTTCATCGTATACATTAAAAAGGGACAGAGAAAGAATGCATCCCTTGTTGACTAGTAAGACTACTAGTAATAGCAGTAGTAGCAGTAGTAGTAGTAGAAGTCGTAGTAGTAATAGCAGTAGTGGTGGTGGTGGTGGTGGTGGTGGTAGTAGTAAAGAATGTTAAACCGAAAAACATACTTTCAATAAAAAGTAATTTTTTACGTAGCACAGCATAAATCCGCAATGAATACTGTTGCTTCTGTGGATTATTATTATTAATATCATTAATATTATTACTATTATGCTGAAAACAGTGGTGATGACAGCGACAACGAAGAAGAAGAAGAAGAAGAAGAAGAAGAAGAAGAAGAAGAAGAAGAAGAAGAAGAAGAAGAAGAAGAAGAAGAAGAAGAAGAAGAAGAAGAAGAAGAAGAAGAAGAAGAAGAAGAATATGATGATGGTGATGATGATGATGATGATGATGATGATGATGATGAAGATGAAGAAAAAGAAGAAGAAGAAGAAAAAGAAGAAGAAGAAGAAGAAGAAGAAGAAGAAGAAGAAGAAGAAGAAGAAGAAGAAGAAGAAGAAGAAGAAGAAGAAGAAGAAGAGAAGAAGAAGAAGAAGAAGAAGAAGAAGAAGAAGAAGAAGAAGAAGAAGAAGAAGAAGAAGAAGAAGAAGAAGAAGAAGAAGAAGAAGAAGAAGAAGAAGAAGAAGAAGAAGAAGAAGAAGAAGAAGAACGAACGAACGAATGAACAAACGAACGAACAAAGAAGAAGAAGAAATGGCAAGAGAAGGGAGAGAAAGAGTGGAGATGGGTGAAGACAAGTAGATAGAAGAAGACACAAAGATTAAAATGGCGGCGATGACGACAATAATGATGATGGTAAAGAAGAAGAAAAAAAAACGAAGAATCATTTATACTTCTTTGAAAGCGAATTTCTATATTCTCTAATAAAATTGAACCTTCCAGGAAGCATTCCAGCGAACACCTAATGCCTGCAGCGCTTTTTCCATCAATCAAACATCCAGGTCTGGTCTAATCAGATCAGTATTCGATCGATCAACGAAGCAATCAACATGCCTAGTTATCTAGTGATTAAGCAATCAATTTACCCCATTGAATCAATCACACTTAAACATGGACAAGCTGCAACTTCCCGAATCTGGCTATAAAACCGAGGTTCATCTTGATGTTTTCATCACTTGTGTAAAGCATGAAAGGGGAAGAAGGCGACACCACAGAGAAATCACTGGGGGGCTTAATCTCCATATAATTTTCAAGGGGCAAAAGGGGTTAAAACCTTGTTAAAGTGCGCATTTATTGTTATCATTATATATAACGAAATACTGCTGTCACCCGAAAATAACAATAACAGATGAAGACATTGAAATGTCACACACTTTTAATATCCAGGCTCTATAATAAATGGCAACGAAACCTGTGACAGATATCAAACGAAGGATGTCCATAGCAATGCGAAGATTAAACAGCCTTGAAGGTCTCCTGTAAGCACCAGCAAGAAAATCAGAATTAAAACGTTGCAAGCATATTATCTTCCCTTAGCAACGTACGGATGTGAGTCGTGGACGATCTCCTAGTCCTTTCAAGAAAGAAAATAGGGGCTTTTGAGCTGAAATACTATAGAAAGATTTTTAGAATGCCATGGACAAAGAAGACAAGAAATATTGAGATTCTGAAAGATCTGAACAGCAAGGAAGATTGGCTTATAAACAGCATCTTGTTTCGGAAACTAAAATATTTTGGTAATATCAAGCGTATTGGCAGACTGGGAAAAAATTGTAAGAGCAGAAAGAGGGGCAGGGGCCGATCAACACAGAAATGGGCACAGGATATAAGTGAGTCCTTGAATATGAAAGTACACGAGTCGGGATAGCTGGCGAGATACAGATTTTCTTTCAGGTAGACCATGACAAAAGCGACGTTCTGGAAAGAACCTGAAACATGATGAAGTACGGATGTAATCAACTATTGTTGGCGGAATCTATCATCGCCTGGAGATCCCCTATATCCTTCCAAATAACTTACAGGGCTCGAATTAAATAAGTCTAGGGGAATTATAACGGTCCCTGAGTTCTGGAAAATAAAGGAAGGAGAATACAGAAAGTTAAAGAATAGGGTGAATCCCCGAAAATGTCCTAAATAAATTCAGAAAAACAACCAAAGTCAAAACTTTGTAAATTTAACTCAAATAAATTGCAATGAACAATCTTTAGTCTACCTAAGAAGTAAATTTGATACGATGAAATCGATAAATGGAGTTTCTAAACCACAACTGTATTGATAAAATACTGATATTGAATTCAACAATTTTCAAATTAACATAGAGAAAATAAATCACGGTGTCATCATGTACACCACATAACTCTGAACAAACATCAAATGTCACTCAGCTTTCCGAGAGTATTGATGAGCTGAAATGTAGTTTCCTTTGGAGGAATGTCCACTGATAACCCGGCAATTCTGAATATGGTTCACGTTCTTCAAGCAACTAGACAAACAGGCCAACCGGAATCCGGAATTACGGTCCTCTGGTAACACGGCAGGCAAGAATACGGTAACACGGGAACCTGAAATCGTATATGGTATTATTATTATTGTTGGTGTTAGGCCGATGGTATGGCTGGCAATCGTTCTGTGTTGTGACGAAATTAGATCTCCTAGTAACACCACAAAATGTCATAAATTATGTGCGCCTTCGTACCTTGTTATTCTTTTAGCGTCTATGTTTAAATATATTTATTTTACGTGCGCAATTCTTTTAACTAAAACTTGCAATTAACTCTTGCCGGACCGAAATTATCCTCCGTTTTGTCACATATGCCCCCGGAAAAGAAAATTTCAGTTACGAAATTTAAATAGAGGAAATTTCAGTTCCCAAAGAGTTAAAAATCAAATTATTATTTTCTGGCAATCTCACACATTTCATCATCCACTGGTATTCTGCTTTTGAAATCTGCACCCACGTTTTCCCTTCCTGGAATATACTGGACAGTAAAGGTATATGGCTGCAATAATAACGACCACCTCATTAACCTAGAATTTAATCGGTTGGAAGCTGCCAAGAATGACAAAAGTTGGTGATCACTTTGTATTACAAACTGAGTTCCATAAAGATATGGTTGAAACTTCTGTATTCCCCAAACTAAACCTAAACATTCTTTCTCTATGGTCGAATAAGCTTGTTCTGCCCGATTTAGTTTTCGACTGGCATATGCAACAGGAAAGAGTTTGCCAGGATGTTGGCTATTTTCCTGGAGCAATGTAGCTCCTAACCCTATTCCACTCGCGTCAGTTCTTAATGTGAACTTTTTACTGATGTCAGGTAACTGTAAAATAGGTTTATTCGTAAGCCGAACAAACAGTAGGCTGTTTCGCATTCTGGTGTCCATATAATTTTCTCTGGAGCTCCTTTTCTAGTAGCATTAGTTAAAGGACCAGCAATGCTATTAAAATCTTTGATAAATTTTTGATAGTATCCACATAGTGATACAAAAGATCTAACTTCTTTCTTGGTAGTGGGTCTAGGTGCCTTAAGAAGTTTTTCCACATTCTTTTTCTCCGGATACATATATCCGTTCCCAATTGTGTGTCCCAAAAAATCTAGGGTCGGAAAGGCAAGATGACACTTTGAGGGTCTTACAGTTAAACCGACGTCATTTAAACGTGTGAGAATTTTGTCAAGGGTTTCTACATACTGATTAAAAGTTTTTGAGGCAATCAAGATATTATCCATGAAATGACAAATGGAGGAATCATTAAGAGGATCAAGCAGCCTCCTCATCATCCTAGTGAACACAGTAGGAGCATTACAAAGCCCAAATGGAACGACGTTGAACTTGTAATGTCCTTCAGACGTGCTAAAACCCAAATATGGACGTATGTCAGGCTTTACTGGTATTTGATAGTACCCTTTACTGAGGTCCATCTTTGAAAAAAAACTTTGCTCCGCTTAATTTTGCGAACAGTTGTTTCTGATCTGGTAAGGGTTCGGGTTGAAACTCAGTAATCCTGTTAAGTTGCCTGTAGTCAATACACAAGCGATGTTCTCCACTTGGCTTTCGTAACAAGACAACTCCTGCACTATACGGGGATTCCGATGGAGATATAATACCTTCTTTGAGTAAAGTTTGTATCTCTTTCCTCAAAGCCGTTTCCTTTGCAAACGGAATAGTGTAGGGCTTTTGACGAATAGGTTCTGAACTTTTGAGTTTCATATAGTACTCAATCAAATTAGTCAAACCCGGCTTATCCGTCAAAACATTACTGTGTTTGAGTAGAACCCGATTAATAGCTTGTTTTTGCTCAGGGGTTAAGGAAGGATTTACCACAACATCGTCAATGGATGCTTGTGGTTTTAAGGGGTATTCTGCTCCCATGTTCTCACCTCCCTCTATTTCGGTAGCCACTGACATAGCTAACAGAGTTGCGGGGCACTCGGTGTTCCCCTCAGTATACTTCCTGAGAAGATTTATATGATACACCCGAGTCTTTCCTCTAATAGATATCTTATAATTGGTTCGGGAAACCTTCTCCACTACCGAGTATGGTCCCATCCAACCAATTTCCAACTTATTTCTTCCTGGGGTAGCAGTAGCAAAACTTTGTCTCCAACGTTCAGAGAACGTTCCTTCGCTCTCTTGTTATAACAGGCAGCCTGTTTTGCTCGGGCCTTTTTCAGATTATTGGCTGCCAATTCCCACCCGAGGTGAAGTTTTTGCTTTAACTCCTCAACGTATTTTGAGGCAGTGACTACAGTTTCATCTACTGAGTCTTGAGTCCATGAATGCAAAAGAGCTTCCAAAGGCCCTTTAATGGGTCGGCCAAACAACAGAGTTGCTGGAGGTAAACCTGTGGAAGAGTGGGGTACCTCTCTGTATGCAAATAAGGCTGCTGGGAGGTACTCATCCCACATATCCGGTTTCGTATTGGCCAACTTCCTCAGAATGGTCATGAGGGTACCGTTAAATTTTTTCAACAGTCCCATTAGATTGTGGGTGATATGGACTGGTATGTATATGGTTGGTGTGAAAAATGCGGAAGACTTCTTCCATTACTTTTCCCCGAAACTGGGAGCCGTTGTCCGTCAGGATTTGGTGAGGAAACCCTAAACGTGTAAAAATAGCCACAAGGGCATTAGCCACCTGTTTTGAATCAATACTAGGTAACGGTAGGGCCTCTGACCACATTGTGCAGGTATCCACTAATGTTAGGATATATGCATTCCTCTTCCTCGTCCGAGGCAGAGGTCCAATGATGTCGACCGCTACTCTCTGGAAAGGTTCATGCATAATAGGCATGTTTCCCAGAGTTACCGGCGGGTTTGAGTGTCTCGGTGAAAATCGTTGACACTCTGGAAACGAGCGTACATATCTCTTAATGTCCCCCGACATTCCTGGCCAATAATAATGACAGGAAATTCTTTGGGAAGTTGCCGCTATCCCCATATGGCCACTATATGCTAATGTGTGTCCCATATGGAGGATAGTTTTCCGGTAGGGCAAGGGAACAACGAGTTGGCCATACTCTCGTTCTGCTATCCCTGCTCTCCGGTACAATAAATTTTTCTTCATATAGAAGTCTCCTCTTTCAGGAGGTTGATGGGCATAAGGCAACTTCCGGAAGCAGGACTTTAATGATGAGTCCTGTTGTTGCGCAGCACTTATGTCCTTTGGTAAAGGATTTTGGGGTTCTGGATCAGATACTGCTGATGCCTTGGTTGATGACCGGGTATCCATGGCCCCAACTAGCATAGGCGTCTTTGGAACTGCAAGATACAAATATTTGCATCCTAGTAAAACTGGAAATATTGGGTTAGGGAGACAACCAGCGACAATAGTTCCTTTTACATATTTGCAGTCAATGTTTACCTTGGCAAGAGGTAATCTTAATGTCTCAGACTCCTGTGCCGCAGTCTGCATCTCTATAAATTCCCCAGTGTACTGCGTTGGGTCAACGAGTTCGGTAGAAACCAAGGCATCGAATAATAGACCCGTGTCAAACAAGCAAGTCACTTCTTTGCCGTTCAAAAGAATGGTATCCACAACAGGAGGTCTCTCCCCATCATGAGAGTTCATCCTGGTATTTTCCTGTTTACCATTTGTTAAACAGGCGGCGCAGAGTTGAGGGGGTTTCTTTCGGCAGTCTGCTGTGTTATGTGTATTCAGACGACAATACTTACAGTAAAGCCGGCCCCTCCACTCTGACGATTGCTGACCACGACCGTCACCCCTTCGATTATCTTGTGGATGGTACCTATGATTGGTGTTGTTAGTGTTTGGTGTGTTGGACCTACCATTACGAAATTCAGGTTCCCTATGTGTGTTACGTTCTGTTGGCTTTTCGGTAAATTTGGGAGGGGATTTTGAAAGGTGCATCTTTGCCCTGGCGCCCACCTGTTCAGGGTGTGCCAAATCAAATCTCTCAGCCAGCTTTAATATGTCCGCAATTCTTTCCGCACCATTCTCAGTCAGAAAGGTTTGGAGAGGTTTTGACATGGACTCTTTTAGCTGTTCAGCCAATATCATTTCCTCTAGATCTTCATAGGTCTGGGTAAATGATGCTAAACTCTGCCATTTCAGCAGATAAGATTTAATTCTTGAAAAGAATTGACAAATGGTTTCTCCTGGCTCTCTTTTAGCATTACGAAATTTGTTACGATATGCAGAGGCCGTCAACTCATATCTCTTCAACAAAGAATTTTTCAAGAACTCGAAGTTGGTCTCTTGACCAGGAGGCAATCTCGAATAACATTCATAAGAAGGACTTCTTAAAGACAGTGAAAGTTTCAGACACCACTTCTCTTTATCCAACAAATAAGACCTATCAACGTTTTCGAATTTTTCCAAAAACACATCCATTCTATCCTCGCGTTCATTAAACTGAGGAAAAGGGAAAGACATCGGACCAAGAAGATGAGGATGGCCAAAAGAATGTGCCTCAGAGGCAGAAGGTTGCGCATTAACTGCGGTACTAGAGGTAGACTGAGATTGTAAGTCAAGCTCTCTGAGACGGAGTTCATGAGCTCTCATCTCTCGTTCTTTCTCAGCAGCTATCTCAGCTAGTCTGATGCGTTCTTGTCTTTCTCTTTCTCTCTCCTCTTGCTCTTTCTCCTCTTGACGCCTTTCACGGTCCTCCTGTCGCCATTCTCGTTGTATCTCCTGAAGATATGCCTTTAATTCTTCTCCAGCATAACCGAGAGTTTTCCCCAGCTCCGCCATCTCCATAAGTGAGGGTCTTGTTGCCATTTTACCTGCAGAATATACTTTAAAAGAAGACACGCAAACACCAATCAAATTAACACAAGTGTAAAGTTATTATATTATTTTCCCTAAAGCTAATTTTTGCCTAATATTATTTACCTTTAAATTCCTACCAATTTCCTATTAATGACTACTTTTAATGACCTAACTTCTGAAAAATCCCGCGTAAGAGACCCCAATTGTAATCAACTATTGTTGGCGGAATCTATCATCGCCTGGAGATCCCCTATATCCTTCCAAATAACTTACAGGGCTCGAATTAAATAAGTCTAGGGGAATTATAACGGTCCCTGAGTTCTGGAAAATAAAGGAAGGAGAATACAGAAAGTTAAAGAATAGGGTGAATCCCCGAAAATGTCCTAAATAAATTCAGAAAAACAACCAAAGTCAAAACTTTGTAAATTTAACTCAAATAAATTGCAATGAACAATCTTTAGTCTACCTAAGAAGTAAATTTGATACGATGAAATCGATAAATGGAGTTTCTAAACCACAACTGTATTGATAAAATACTGATATTGAATTCAACAATTTTCAAATTAACATAGAGAAAATAAATCACGGTGTTATCATGTACACCACATAACTCTGAACAAACATCAAATGTCACTCAGCCTTCCGAGAGTATTGATGAGCTGAAATGTAGTTTCCTTTGGAGGAATGTCCACTGATAACCCGGCAATTCTGAATATGGTTCACGTTCTTCAAGCAACTAGGCAAACAGGCCAACCGGAATCCGGAATTACGGTCCTCTGGTAACACGGCAGGCAAGAATACGGTAACACGGCAGGCAAGAATACGGTAACACGGGAACCTGAAATCGTATATGGTATTATTATTATTGTTGGTGTCAGGCCGATGGTATGGCTGGCTCAAGACCCTAAGAAATTAGGTGTTTGTTGAGGCACGTTAGGTTTGTACAGCGTCAACAAATGACCAGGTCATGCGATGTAAATACGACAACTGTGTGGTAAACCCCGACATCCATGCAGTGCCGGCTGTTGAAATAGGAAATATATGGAAATATTCCTGTAAATAATTATTTCTTTTGACAACTCAGCCCTCAAAATGTAGTATAAGATGTGTATCCCTTTTAGGCTGTATAACATTTTCTTGTAATAATTTTATGCTGTAGTGATCCACCAAGCCAGACCAAGTCTGCCCTGCTTGAAACTGGAACTTCTGACTACTAAGGCAAGCATGTTACCCACTGCACCACCGCATATTTCGGCTAGTAGTGGCTGTTTTCAGTATTGGTAAGACAATATACAACTCTTTTACAGTATGAGAAATTAAAAAGACTTCAAAGTCACCCACTGCATTTTAAATTTCAAGAGAGAACACAAAACAGACTGAAGCGTCAGAGCCCCAACCACCTTGCTATAGAACTGTACAGACAGCACCAAGATCTGCTTGAAAGAGATGTTGCACTGTGCGAAAAACTTAGGCCAGAACCATGGACAAGCAAGCCAGAGAAGGCATATGTAGTCTTAAAGGTACCAGGGATCACTTCAAAAGATGCCCAGACGGAGAAACAACAGAAAACCATGGCTCTTGCTATGCTTGATGAGAAGTATCCAAACACCACTTGGACTCAGGTTTTCACTGACGGCTCTGCTATAGATGCAGTCAGAAAGGGGGTTGTGGAATATACATTAAACCCCCTAGCAGTAGAGCAGAAACTCTCTCTCTACCAGCAGGGGACATCTACACTAACTTCAGAGCTGAGGCAACTGCGCTCCTTTCTGCAGTCCAACATCTCATCAATCAAGAACACCGAGGGCACCAAATTGTTATACTTAGTGACTCATTGTCTGTTCTCCAAGCACTATCAAGCAACAAAAAAGAAGAACTAATTGCAGATCTAAGGACCAACATTGGCTTACTTTCTAAGGAAGCAGAACTGGTCTTGCAGTGGATACCAGCCCACTGTGGTATTCAAGGAAATTAGAGAGCAGATGAGTTGGCAAAAGCTGGGAGTAATCTTCCACAACCTCATCCACCACACAGCTACAAAGAAACCAAAACAGCGCTAAAGCAGTCTTTTAAGCGGGAGTGGAGAAAGCAGATTGGAGATTACAGACCAGACATTAACAGCATAAACAAACTCAACAGGAAAGAACAAACATCAATTTTTAGACTTCGGACAGGACAATGTGGTCTTCGAGCACACCTGTACAGGATAGGCAAAAAAGAATCTGCTGCCTGTGATTGTGGAGCAGAAAGACAGACCCCTGAGCACATACTACAGTACTGCCCTTACCTCTCCCAGCAAAGACTGTGGATCTGGCCCAAGGGAGCCACATTGAAATAGAAGCTATGGGGGACCGGTGGGGACCTTAAACGCACAATCCTATTTGTGACCCAGACGGGACTCGATGTTTAGCATGACTGATGTCGAACGCAGAAGAAGAAGAAGAAAAAGAAGAAGAAGAAGAAGAAAAAGTAGAAGAAGAAGAAGAAGAAGAAGAAGAAGAAGAAGAAGAAGAAGAAGAAGAAGAAGAAGAAGAAGAAGAAGAAGAAGAAGAAGAAGAAGAAGAAGAAAGAAGAAGAGAAGAAGAAGAAGAAGAAGAAGAAGAAGAAGAAGAGAAGAAGAAGAAGAAGAAGAAGAAGAAGAAGAAGAAGAAGAAGAAGAAGAAAGAAGAAGAAGAAGAAAGAAGAAAAGAAGAAGAAGAAGAAGAAAAAGAAGAAGAAGAAGAAGAAGAAGAAGAAGAAGAAGAAGAAGAAGAAGAAGAAGAAGAAGAAGAAGAAGAAGAAGAAGAAGAAGAAGAAGAAGAAGAAGAAGAAGAAGTATTGGTAAGAAAACAGGGTCACCGTCTGTGTGGCTTAGCGTTGCCAACACGCTTCGTAATGCAGAGGGTCCGGATTCGTTCCCAACTCGTGGCAGACCATCTTGCATTGGTATCTAGAGCAGACCGTCCAGTGGCAATGGCAAACTACAAAAGGCAAAATGTCCTTGCAAAAAAAAAAAAAAACAGCCATAAAATGCTGGGGTTGTTTCTGCAACATTCTTTAAAGGACATGCAACTAACGTTTTTAGAATTTAGGACACATTGAGATAAAAGGCATCAGCAAAGCTAGTTTTGATTATAAAAGGTAGTGTTTAAATGCCTCAACAAGCTGAAAGTTGGTCTCCTCTGACATAGACAGCAACTGCAATAGTGTCTTTGAAGTGTAGGCAATTAGAGAAATGAACGATAATTCAATCTTTGCTCGGGTTTGTTTGAACGATGAAAGATTCACTCTCCATTGACAACTTGGCCGAGCAGGCAACCAAGCGAGTCCACCCATTATTCGCCAAGCTGTCTGTGTGGCGAGGTATCTATGATAACAATTTATCGATGTCTTTGTTCTCCAGACGATTCTTTGATGTGATACACTCACACGGGCGGTAATGTGGAGTGTAGTCGAGCGTCCCTATCTCCTTTGGTAAGTGCCAGCTACGGCTGTGGGGTAATAACATCAGGTAGTGGATCGTTACTGTGGTTTTCTGCCCGTCCCTTCGGCAAGAATCAGTTTAGAGTATGTGGTATTATCTAGTAGTAGTGGAAGGCAATGAAATAGCGGACAGACTGGCCGGAAGCGGCAATAACATGGTACAATCAAGAAGTGACAACTCATCAAGAGACCTTTCATAAAGGCTACTGGTCTCATGATATAAGTTTTCTGACAGAAGGGTCCAAGAAAAAGATCAGGCACTGGATGTTAACAGTGATTATTTGTAGGAGCCCACCCTTTGGTACTGTCCAGTTTTAGGTATCCGTTTTATTATCAGACAGTTAGAGGTTGATGTGATTTTTTTTTTTTCTTGGCACCCCCTTTGATAAATGTGGATAAGAAGACAATATCAAGTTACACACGTTAGGGAAGTTTAGTTTACACGAGCCAGGCGAGAAATTCCTGGTGTTTTCCTGACATTCTTGCTGTCTATGTTTAAATGACTGTGAAGACAGATTTGTAATAATTTGTCTGAGCTAGGAGTTAGTCTATCTGTGGGTTCAGGGGCCACATTGTGAGCAAAACAAGAATAGACCCACTACCTCCCCAAAAAATATGTCGTAAGAGTCGACAAATTGTGGGCTTCTGTCGAAGTCGGAGTGCATCTGCCTGTGAGGCAGGGATCTAACAGTCTACATACTATAATGTCAGATCTGTCGTTAAACTGATTTGCATAAAACACTCAGGTTCTGGGACAAGATTAGAGACTAGACGTGGACGAACAACCAGAATTTCGTCCGAAGTTTACAGCCGGTGAACACGAAGAAATCAAAGTTAGGATGAGATACGAAACAACATCATAGCACTCAAGATACCACACTAGCCCCATAGCCTCGCGGCAAGCTACGAATAAGAACAGGGCTATTCAACTGGCAGCCCGCGGGTCAAATCTGGTTTGCCGAGGCAAAGCAAATTGCCCGCGGATCACTGCCAGTTGTACTATGATAATGATCCGTCTATGCTGTGACCTAAGTCTCTGGCCCGTTGCAATACCCAGTTTCAAAATTGTGGCCCCTGAGAAAATTTAGTCAAATATCCCTGAACTAGAGCCATACACAAAAACAGTTCTTCTTATGGTCCAGCAATGGATAAAGAAGACAAGTAT
>CAJHNH020005893.1:0-16740 GCA_905116865.2 Candidula unifasciata | reverse complement strand
GGTCTTCACCCTTTGTAAGATCGCGTCCCCTTTGAGTCTATGAAAAGACCTCTGCGTCCCTTCAGTAAATGGCAAGACCTCTGCGTCCCTTGAGTATATGGCAAGACCTCCGCGTCTCTTGAGTATATGGCAACACCTTCGCACTTCCTTGAGTATATGGCATGACCTCTGCGCTCCCTTAAGTTCATGGTAAGACCTCTGTGTCCCTTGAGTATATGGCAAGACCTCCGCGTGCCTTGAGTATATGGCAAGACCTCCGCGTGTCTTGAGTATATGGCAAGACCTCCTCGTCCCTTAAGTATATGGCAAGACCTCCGCGTGCCTTGAGTATATGGCAAGACCTCAGCGTGCCTTGAGTATATGGCAAGACCTCCGCTTCCCTTGAGTATATGGCAACACCTTCACGCTTCCTTGAGTATATGGCATGACCTCTGCGCTCCCTTAAGTTCATGGTTAGACCTCCGCTTGTCTTGAGTATATGGCAAGACCTCCGCGTCCCTTGAGAATATAGCAAGACCTCCGCGTGCCTTGAGTACATGGCAAGACCTCAGCGTCCCTTGAGTACATGGCAAGACCTCCGCGTGCCTTGAGTACATGGCAAGACCTCTGCGCTCCCTTGAGTATATGGCAAGACCTTCGCGTCCCTTGAGTACATGGCAAGACCTCTGCGCTCCCTTGAGTACATGGCAAGACCTTCGCGTCCCTTGAGTACATGGCAAGACCTTCGCGTCCCTTGAGTACATGGCAAGACCTTCGCGTCCCTTGAGTATATGGCAAGACCTTCGCGTCCCTTGAGTACATGGCAAGACCTTCGCGTCCCTTGAGTACATGGCAAGACCTTCGCGTCCCTTGAGTATATGGCAAGACCTTCGCGTCCCTTGAGTACATGGCAAGACCTCTGCGCTCCCTTGAGTACATGGCAAGACCTCTGCGCTCCCATAAGTTCATGACAAGACCTCTGTGTCCTTTTAGTAAATGGCAAGATCTCCGCGTCCCTTGAGTATATTTTCTATTCCCAAAATTAAAGTTACAATTGAAAGGACTAATTTTTAACAATACTAATGACATCCAAAGGACCGTAACATCGACTTAAAGGGCCTACCAACAGAAGAACTACGGAGGTCGTTCCAGTATTTGTTAGATCGTGCCACTTGCTGTATCAATGCACAAGGGGCTTACGTTGAATCAGATACAGGTAATATCTCCAATTGTTAATTATTTTAAATTTTATGGAATTGGTCTCATTTCTTAATTATCGGACCATGTACGAACAGCTTATTAAAATGAAACAAAAATATCCTTTTTTTTTTTTTTTTTTTAAATTTAAAATAGTTTCTATCAAAGTCTTTACTTTCTTAATATTTAAAACAATATAACAGAATATTACAAATATAAATGCACTCTTTTCAACATTGCTCGAAACTCCTTTAAAATCTCCTGGCTGCTCGTGGTAGGAGACACTGCTCTAAAGAGTCTGGACCTCAAGACTTGTTATATGACAGCCGTGACAACTAAATATGAATTCGTGTGAATATGAACGTGGCTCGGTGATCACGGTCACAGAGGTGATGGAAAGGTGAGGCAGTTGTGATGTGGATAAGGAAATAATCATCATCATACCTCAGATCCCGGCATGCTCTGAGCTTGTTTTAGGGAACCTCGTGCAAGACTACACACATACCGTGATTGTAACTGATTGTTGATAAAAGTGGAGACCGGCAATGGGTATGTGGATATTTTCTCCAGGGTATGCTGGTCTGTTGCGAAATGAGGAGGCAGATAGACTGGCCGGTTGTGCACAATTGGTGGTGAATTGATGTATAACAAGCTAGGTGTTGTAAGGGCCTTTTGGGAGCAAGTGAACATTTCGGATTCACAAAGAGATCATTACGCTGCTGGGAGTTACCAGGGGATCTGGCCGATGCTCAACACTCAAGGGAAAGGCGAGACTGACATACGATCAGACAGTTACTGATGCCATAGAAATTAAAACTCTTCGCTTGCTGCTGAAGATTGAGACGGGGCGCTTGTGTGAGTGTCCCGAGTGCTATAATGTCGATTGTTTATTCAGCATTCAATATATTCATGCAAGGCTCTGGCCACACGTAAATCGGTCTTTACCGGCCTGAAAGGATCCGGATCTCGTAGCCACCCGAGACGTGGTTCCCCCCTCCCCCAACAACTCTAATACTCATCAGCCGACCCATGATGTGTGGACGATAACAAATGAGATGAGTGAATTCTAGACTAAATGACAGCCTCCTGCGTGATGGTGCAATATATATATATATATATCTAACTGCTAAATGAAATTCGTTGTACATTATATGACTTCTATGCCACTGTTTTTGTTCGCTCGTTTTATTGTTGGGATGGCTTCGAGTTACTGCAGTTAATGTCCTGAGGTAGGGACTTTGATCTCTTCAATGCATTCATTGTTGAAGTCTCCAAGAAACACACAGTGGCAGTCTTTGTCGATCTCCAGCAGGCCTATGACAGAGTATGGAGAAAAGGTCTCCTGATGAAGATGATGAGCATAGGAATACATGGCAGATTGTATAACTGGGTGAAATACTTCCTGATAGATAGAACAATCCAGACTAAGATGCACAACGCAATCTCTTCTAAAGAAGTCTTGGAGGAGGGCTTGCCACAAGGCTCATCATTGAGCTGTACACTATTCCTAATCTTTATCAATGACCTGCCAGAACAAATCAAGGCCGAAAAAAGCCTTGTACGCTAATGACCTAGCAATATGGCAGAGTCATGAAAAATGTGGAAAGTGGAGCCCAAAGACTGAATGGAGACCTTAGAAGACTGCATGATTACTGCCAAAGATGGAAACTCAAGATTAACTGTGCAAAGACGGTCTACACAATCTTTACCAAAAGCCACCAAGTAGCAAGGAAGAATATTAACCTGAGGTTAGACAAACACCAAGTGATGAAAGAAGAGCATCCCACATACCTTGGAGTCACACTTGACCCGCAGCTCAACCTCAAGAACCATATTGAAAACATCAGGAATAAGGCATTGAGGCGGTTACAGTTATTAAAGAGACTTGCAGGTACATCCTGGGGATCAGACAAGGAAACTCTGAGGGGCTTATACCTAGGATATGTTCGCTCTGTGATAGAGTACAACAACTCACTGCTTACAACTTGTTCCAAAACTAACCTAGAGACTCTTGACAGAGTACAAAATAATGCCCTCCGATTAATCTGCGGAGCTATGCAGTCTACACCAACTGCTGCATGTGAAATCCATACAAATGTGGAACCCCTCGGGTTGCGGAGAGAAAAAGCCACTTTAGAAATTTATGAAAGATGCGTTAGGAAAAATCGTAACCATCCTAATAGACATCTTGTAGAAAACTGGGAACCCAAACAAAGAATAAAGCGCAAATCGGTTTTACACTGTGTTAATGAAATTCAGGACAGATACCACCTCCCAGAAAGACGTCAAGGAATTCAGAATGTTGCAAAAAACCTACCACCACATGCTCGCTTTAAAGCTCCAGAAGTCCAAACTAAATTGGTAGGCGAGGAAACCAAACAGTCCGACCCAATCGCTCTTATGAACTCATCACTAAAGACCGTTGATTCTTACCCCCAAGAATGGATACATGTCTATACTGATGGATCAGCATTTAAAGCTACCATTAAAGCAGGTTACGGAATCTACATAGGTTATCCCGATGGATCTGTTGAATAGATTTTTGATGCATGCGGGGAATTCTGTTCAAACTATGAAATTCAAATAATTGCACTGGAAACAGCAGTATACCACCTAAAGACTGTAATGGATGTTTACCCTCAAAGGTCCAAAATATTGTCATCTTCACAGATTCAATGTCTGCCCTTCAAGCTCTGGAGGGCAATGAACGCTGCAGAACTGACATAGCCAAGATAATCCTGGATGCCGATCAGCTTATTACCTCATACAACATCAGAATAGTGATGCAGTGGATTCCAGGTCACTCCGGCACACCAGGTAATGACAGAGCTGACAGATTGGCAAAGAAAGGAGCAACACAAGAACAACCACCTACAGCGACAACCCTCCAGACAGCAAAAACACTGATAAGAGCTATAAACAAAGAGACTTGGTTGAACAGATGGGCCATGGGAGACACTGGAAGAGAGGTTTATAGACATATGTCTGGCCCTGATCCTAATGACAGCATTAACCATCTAACAAGAAGGGACCAGGCCACCATCTTCAGACTTAGAACGCAACATACTCCACTCAATGGACACCTAAACAGAATACAGCCACAACACTCCCCAGAGTGCCAGCTATGTAACTACCCCTACGAAACTGTTGAACACCATCTCTTTGAGTGCCCAAAACTCAATGAGACAAGAAGAACGCTACTCCCTCCGAGACCAGACAAGTGGAACACCTTGTACGGAGGAAAAGAACAGCTTGTGAAAACATGCAAATTCCACTACATGGCATTGGGCCAAAGGGCGAAAGCTCATGCGCCGCTGGATCGATAACAACAACAACAACAATCTCTTCAATGCATTCATTGTTGAAGTCTCCAAGAAGAGCCATTTTAATCAACAGTTTATTTTCATTTATTCTCATTTACCCCTACCCCCCCCCCCCCACCTCATATCCCCTACGCCCCCCACCCATTAATTTTTTCAAAGGTTCAACACAATACCAACAATTGCACAATTTCTCAAACATACCATGGAATGGTAGCAAAAGTACAGTTTTGGTCGACAACGGTCAAATAGTTCCCAATGTGTGTGTGAAAGTACCAACTTCGACAGCCCTGCTCTGAGCAAAATGAAGTGTGGGAAGAGCTACGGGACAGGGTCTAAGAACTTTCTTGTGGCGGTAACGTTGCATATAGAGCGATATTCTGTAAAGAACCCATTACTTGACAAGAAGTAAAGAGACCATTTTCACCTGATGGTCACATATCACTGCACATGAAGCAGCAATTATAGTAGCAGCAGTAACAGCAGCAGCGGCAGTAGTAGAGTAATAGCAGCTGCTGCTGCAGTAGCAGCTCCATATTGGGTTACTGAAAGCACCAATAATGGCTGCAGTTTTTATAAGCTTTCTTTAATTTTGGACTAGTTTGTCTGGGTAGCCGTTTTGGTTCAATTTGCATTAGGAAATTATCATAACGAGGCCCACGACGACGATGATTATGAAGATAGTGATAGTTGTGGTTCTAATGATAGTGACCACTTGCCTGCCTGCCCTGTGCTTATAAGCTCAGACTCAGAATACCGCCAGGGTGTTGTTAAATCAGTGCATTCTTTTGTAACCCACCCCTCCCCCCCCCTTTCCCCCCCCCCCCTCTTCTTTTCACAATTTAATGTATAAAAATAGGGAAGTCGCCGTGGCGTAGCGGCTAGAAGCTCGCCTGTGGATCAGAAGGTCGTGGGTTCGCTTCCTGGCGGAGCCGTACTTTAAAAAAAATGACCATGGCTCCCAGTTCGACCCAGCCTTGAGTAGGTAACAGGTGCAGTCCTGGGAAGTATAGGCGGCCGGCGTGATGCTGACCACATCACCCATCGTGTGCCGTTAGTCTGTAAAATACAGGTCTATCTCTATATACACAAAAGGCGTAAAAACGGATCCATTACTTTTACGAATGTATACAAATATGGGTTTGGCATAATAATATATGACACAGAAGAGTATCTATACACATCAGAAAGAGGGTGGCCGACTCTTAGTATTGTGGGGTACAGCTAAGCTGTGATATCTGTACCCTTAGGCCCAGGAACCTGCATCTTAGGCAACCCCTAGTTAATCGCCTTTTACGACATGCTTGTTAGGGAACAGCACATTTTTCTTTGCTGAACCGAACTGCGGCAGGGGTACCACTCATAGTCATCATCATGTGCCCTGGCGATAAACGCTAGCGGTCAAGATTTACCAGCGGCGTCCGTGGCTAAGGCGTTGCGAGTCTGACTCGTAAGCCAGCATACCGCGATCGAAACCCACTGCAGGCTGCGTGGATTTTTGTCGTGGTATGGGACATCGCAGGTCGGCCCAGCCTAAAATGGGTACCATTCTGGGAAAGTAAAGACAGCCGGCGTAATGCTGACCAGATTACCCACAAGTGCTGATGGTCTGTATATGGGACGCTCTGCCCATATGCCCGATGCGCCGAAAGGCGTGAAAAGGGAACTTTACTTTTTTACTTTTACATGATTTACCATCTCACGCGATCACACAATCACGAACCAGGTCAATGCTATTGCATGGCAACAATATGACTAAGCCATCAAGGTACTTATCTCTTTGTCTTCTTCTTGCTGGCAGCTGAGATCGTAGGGCGGCTGAACGTTGAGTATCAGAAGGTAGGGGGTTTGGATCCTGACAAAGTCGGCGTTGTTTCCCAGGTCGATCTAGCCTTAATTGGATACCAGTTTAGGTCATGGGAAGTAAAGGTGGTCGGTGTGATGTTGACCAACTCTCCCCTGAGTGTCGATTTGTCTATAAAATATGTATAGCCCTATATGCCCAATACGCTTGGATGCGTGGAATAGGGTCTTTTACTTGTACTTCTTCTTGCCATTTTCTCCCGCTTAGTTGTAACGGAGCATCGAGATCAATACCGTCTCATAAAATGTCGAAACACACTGTCTGTCTACGTCTAATTTCTGTGATCAGTACACCAAATTTCTCTAATCTAGTTACGTTTTTCATCTGTCTCGAGAAGGACACAAATCCCATACAGGGATGTTAGACAATAATGTACGGCAATTCAGTTGAAACAAACGCACACAGTAATCTATCACTCTGCGCCATTTAGTGTTAGATGTTTTCTGATTTCCTTTCCATGTAGATAGTTCCCTGTGCCAGTCCCAGTGGAGGCTCCCACTCGCCTTTCTGGCACGAATCCTGGTCGATATCGATCGACTGTTGTCGTCTGAATTTCCTCTAGTGTCTCTGTGCTCATTTCGTTTGTCTAGATTATTCCACTGTTCTTTTATGAAATCTTACCTAATCCAGCATTGGTTCTCAAACCCGGGAAACCGATATCAAATGCCTGCAGAAGTTGAATGTTTCCACCGAAATGCGTAAATATCGCATCCATGTTGTAAGTGGGCAGAACCAATTGAACACACAAAAGATACCTGTCTATACTATCGTCATCTTATCTGGTACCTTTTTTTTAAAAAAAAAAATTTTTTAATCTGGTATTTCCTTTATCTTCATTATTCACTTGTTCTTACAGAAATATTACCTTAATCCAGTATTGTGTTCATGTCAGCCAGTGATTCTCAAACTTGTAGAAAACGTTTACCTAAACCCAGTACTGTGTTAGTATTAGGCAATAGTTCTCAAGTTGGTCTAGCTGCCATTTTTTCATCTGCTGGTTCCTTCCTTAAATTTCTGTAATCGAATTTATGGTGTTGTTCTTACAGCTTTCATTGCGTAAATCCAATAGTGCGTTCATGGCTGTAAAGATGACAATTCTTGGATGGCCCAAACAGAGGTTATTAGTAGAAATGCTTGTCAAAATAATGATCACGATATCGAATGATGAGGAATGTGATCACAGTGCCACCCGGCAAAATAACCTTGCTAAAAATGATAGTTATCTTACACCAGTGATTCCAGGAATGGTAGCTGGTGAAACGTTCAAAGGTGATACAACTGTTCAGCGAAAGTTCACACCCAGGGGACATAATTATATACATACATGGATCTGTATTGAGAGGTAAAAATAGTGGGTAAAGTTTTATTGCAAATGTGAAAGGGCACTGACTGAAATCAGAGAGCCTGGCGTATTGGTAGAGTTTTTGAGAGGTTTACTTTCATTATTTTCAAGAAGTAATGTTAATAAGCACTCTATAACTCGTTCAACAGGGGTTCAAGAAAAAAAAAACGTTTTTCTTGTGAAAAGTCATGCTTTTTAGTGAACTGAACTCAAAATATGACGTTGTTCAAGGTTGTTTAGTGAAATGCGTATTCACAAATTAGTGTTGAATTATTTAATTACACAGTTGGCTTCTCAAAACTGAGATAGAAATCAATTTTATAATGAATGGTTTGATACATGGATTGTCATGCATGCTGTAGGAGTAATATTGCTGTCAGCATAGGTTGTTGGGCCCTTTTTAACAAGTGGTGTGGGGGGGTCAATTTATGCTAAGGTGTGGTCTGATATGTGGGTTTGTAAAGCATGTCGTAGGTGTGTGCTAATAGTTGGTAATTATTCTTTTTTTCATGATATTATGTGCCGCAGAAGTAGCGCAGGCGAGTGCAGTTATCGCAGGATGATACCTAATTTGCGTCTAATTTACTAACCGTCCCCTCCAGGACTTCCGTTCAGTATGAGGAGAGGCTTGACAACTGTTTTTTAGTTGTGGAAAGATTTCGCTTCTGACAATAGTTGATTCCATTGTAATTACTTCCGGTCAAAATGGACGCTAAGCGGGGGCACTGAAGTCGGGGCAAATTTTTTGCTTCTGTAGGACGGTCGCCGATGCAGTTTTGCTTCATTTGTAGACTGGATATAGTTTCGTCGCCCAGCTTCTGAGTTGAGTGCATGGCGTGACACTGTGAGCTGCGGATTTCATTTGGACTTTTTTTTTCGACTGTGACCAACGTGATGGTGTGAATTGTAGATTCAGAAAATGGCACGATGCCAGTCGTCACAATGTTGATGGTGCCCGTATGTGATTAAAATTGATCGCGTGGGCAACTGCTGATCTGTTAATGACTTCTGCTACCATCAATCATGAACTGCATTTCTAATGTCGGACTGTTTGTATTAGCACTTCGGATGGCTACCGTATGCTTTAATGCGAGTGTATGCTAGATATGCTGAAACAGCATTCTGTCAATCTTTCCACAAGAGACTGTGATAAACATTCTGTGTGTTTTTCGTTGGCACATGAGCGGAGCAAAGATGATGTGACACGTTTGCTATGAAGCTGAAACTAAGAAATAAGAAACTGATCATTGTCTCGTGTTCACAGAGAAGACGAGACAAGGTTTCTTTCCAGTCAACTCCCGCAGTTCCTCTACATAACAGTTGACACCAATTGCTGACGGTTTCATCTACAATAATCACAACACTTGAGCTACGAGAGCCTGTCCTCTGGTGCAAACAATCTACAGCATAACACTTACTTCACACATTCACGTTCCATTTATCAGCGCTTCGGATCACACAGCCAAACCTTCTACGCTCTCGGTCAGCTCCCGGTAACAACGCAGCAGCATAACTTTTCTCTCAGATTACATTCAGCTCAAATATCTAACCAGACGATCAGCTTTCACGCCTTCCAGCTACGGGGCCCTGTGGCAGAATAAATCACTATTCCGCTATTCCCCCAGTTATCCCATGTTCCCAAGTCCACTCAAACTTTCACAAGGTTTCGATCTCTCATGCTGACTTTATTTCTTACAACCTAGGAATTTCCTGATCCCCATAACCAATCAAAACGTTTACTTAATTGCTTTTTTTTTCCGCATCACTACACACATTTTCCTCCATATATAGACTGAAAGAATAAAGTTCTGATGCCCAGCAACTCGGTTAAGTGTATGGCTCAACACTGGAAACTTCAAATTTCATTTATAATGCTTTTCGTTTGTGCCCTACATAGAATGTGCTGTGATCTACATATTCAAAACATAATGAGTGGCCTGTTGCCAGAGATTTGGTAGTGCCTTATGCGATTCACTGCGTGTGCAATTACTGATCTTCTGTAACTGCTGCCTCCATCTACGATGAGTTGCATTTCTAGTTCTGAACTGTTTTTGTTGGCACTTCGTTTATCTCCTCTTTTTGGCGTATATCTTGTATGGTATGGCGTCACAATGCATTTTCTGTAAGTGGGCAAACCATTTGATTTTTAAATTTTAATGTAATTTAGAATTGGTCCTGTGGCTCCTTTTTCTTTTGCTTGTATCGCTTCTGGTCAGTCCTGCAGCTCTTCTCCAGGCATCCCATTTCTACAACAAGTAAACGGAGAATAATTAACCAATTCCCAGAAGAAAAAAAATATTCATATTCTTATTGGCTTTTTCTTCTTTTTCTTCTTTGTTTACCGACTGTAAGCTCTGGCGCAAGGTCCAGCTTGTTCGTCTATATGAATCTTTAGCTTTGTGCCAGGGCCTGAGTTTTATGTGGTTTATTTGTACGCAGTTGGTTGCTGCTTGTAGCTCGAGCAGATACACTCCGACTTCGAAGAAGATCCCATTTAGTCGACTCTTACGGCAAGCTTGTTGGGGAGGCAGTAGGTCTATTCTTGTTTTTCCCTACAACGGGACCCCGAACCCACAAGGGTTCTGCTGTATAAAATAATTTCTAAACAGGATGTATACCAAGTTTAACGTAAACCAAAGCGAACGTATACCAAGGTACTACTGTATATTATTGTAATCTTTGCAATTCGGCACATATTTATAATCATTAATGGTATGCACTTAAAACATGCTCGACTCAAACTACCCTTGAAATCCTCCTGAGTCTAGAAATTTATAACGGGGCCGATAACCCCACTCCCCCTCCCCCCACCAGCCCCCTTTTATTTTTCTCTTCATCCCCGCCATGTTTTCTTTGTGTCGGTTCTCCTATATTCACTAGCAATTTATACTTTATTTGACAAACCCCTAATAAACCGCTTCTACCTCCGTCATCCCTTATGTACCATTATATTTCTCTATCAAGTTCTCTACTACCTCCTTAATAAGGCTCCTCTTCTTTAATAGGAATAAACTCACAGGGAGCAAATACAGCAAGGATCTACCAGTCATCAGTAGAAATTCACCTCGTCCAACGATCGTTTCGTTTCGCCCCGATCCCGTAGACGCTTTTCGGAGGTGGCCCCACATGAGTGCCATGAAGCTCAGGGCTGGTACCCTGCTGCACGAGATTACCGGATGGTGTTTTTCTTTCGGATAGGGACAAGACGACTTGGTGTTTGCAGAAGGTACTGTGAGATAAGAAGTCGTCCCGGTTCATTACCGCGCAATCCTAGTTCTTTAACCACATTGTAGAGCGAAGTGGAAACGAGGCCTCTCGCTCCCACTTCGACGGCAAAGACCCGTATTGTGTACTCCTCGTTTCTCCTCAGACCGGCTGCTAAATCACTGTATTTCTATAGTTAAATCTAGAATCCACTTATCCTTTCCTCAAAAGCAGCAGTATCCAAGGTGCCTGTTAGGATTAAGCTTCTTGGCAATTAATGAAGTTTTCAAATGAGAAGAAAATGCGATCATGACAGTCCTGTCTGGCAATTCTTTACATATGACACATGCGATATTCTGGAGCTCAATATTATAATCCCAGCCAATTATTTAATTGCTTTGTATACTAATAAATCTATCTATCTATCTATCTATCTATCTATCTATCTATCTATCTATCTTATCCATATATCTGATCTTCTATCTATCTTCTATCTATCTCTATCTATCTATCTATCTAGCTATCTATCTATCTCTCTCCTATCTATCTATCTATCTATCTCGCTATCTTCCTATCGTCTATCTATTCTATCTATCTATCTATCTATCTATCCTATCTATCTATCGATCTATCTATCTATCTATCATCTTCTAATCTATCTATATATCTATACTATCTATCCTAATTATCATCTTCTATCTGTCTATCTAATCTATCTATCTTATCTATCTATCTACCTTAGATCTATCGTATCGATCTATCTACGAGAACTATCTATCTATCTATCTATCTATCTATCTATCTATCCTCTATCTATCGATTCTATCTATCTATGCGATCTATCGTCTCTATATCTATCTATCTATTCGTCTTCGATCTATCGATCTATCGATCTATCGATCTATGCTATCTAGCGATCTATCTATCTATCTATTCTATCTATCTATCTATCTACTCTTATCTATCTATCTGCTATCTACTACTATACTATCTAGCTATCTATCTATTCCCGTATCCTATCTGTTATCTATACTATCCGTTACTGTCGTGTACTGGTCCGCTGTCTGTCCGTCTGTCCTATGCCTTCTATCTATCCGTCTGTCTATATCCGTCTGTCCTATCTATCTATCTATATATCTATCGATCCGTCTACAGCTATCTAGCTATCTATCTATCTATCTATCTATCTAGCTAGTCTATCTATCAATCTATCGATCTATCTATCTATCTTATCTATCTACTCTTATCTAGTTCTAAATCTTTAAAAAAATCGTATCTATCTATCTATCTATCTATCTAATCTTCTGTCCATCATTGTCTGTCTGTCCTGTCTGTCGTCTGTCTGTCCTGTCTTTCCTGTCTGTCTGTTCTGTCCTTCTGTCCGTCTTTCTGTCTGTCTGTCTGTCTGTAAGGCTGTCTGTCTGTCTGGAAGGCCTATTAATCACGCTAACCATAAGAAACATTGTTTCCTGTCCGGCATACCTAATTCGTTCTGTCTGAGAAGGCTGTCTGTTCCTTTCTTGAAATTCTATTAATACGCCGAACCAATAAGAAAAAAACATTGTTTCAGAACCGGCAATACCAATACGTTACATGAAACGTTCAGTTTCCTTCTCAATCAAAATGAGTATTTAAAGTCATCATACAAATTCACGTGTGACTTAAGCCTATTAGCATCATCTGTGAGGAAAAATGCAACCACAACGACTATTTCTCTCCAGAGATCCCCCACTTCCTGTCATGTTTGCTGAAGTGTATCATATCTCTCCAACCTCAAGAAAACAAACTCCTCCCTCTTGCTTCGATGGAATCAGTTATCGTAATTCTTCGATGTGCTGCATCCAGTCATTAGTGGACTCCGCTAACAGTCATATATAAATCAGTGCCTTTCGAAGAACTACTTTCCATCATCATTTAAAAATTGCCAAAGTGTATCCGCTACTCAAACCTGGCTCAGCTGACAACAGTTCTTTGCAGTTTATATCCCATTTCTCTACTGTCCTCGCTACCCAATACCATTAGGAGAAACACACTATAAAATAACGTTTTCAAGCTTTAAATAACAACAATCCTGATAGTTTGATAAGCCAATCAGTGTTCAGGCCCTATGCACTCTTGCCATACTGCGATGACCAAAATGACAGACAACTGGCACTTTAACATCAACAAAGGCAAAATTTTGGCGGTGGCAGCTTTTTGGGTAGATTTTAAAGTAAGAAAGCCTCGATATGGTTGATCATGACAGTCTAATTATAAATAAAAACTATTAAAAACTCAACGATATTTAGTCGAATAATTGCCGGTCATTTTTATTCTGATAGACAGCAAGTAGTATCTGTTCAACAACCGCCTTTCAAATCCACTCAGTTAAATATAGGCGTGCCACAGGGGTCGATTCTAGGTCCACTACAATTTGACACGTAATATTAACGGACCGTCACCATTCGTCGTATAATAACATGCTATTTGTGCTGCTTGACTGTACATATATACCAGAAGTGAGAAGCGTTATGAGTTTAGAAAGAATCTTTACAGAAACTAAGTAACACAATCGGTGTTGTAATGGGCAACAGCACTCGCATTCAAATTCACATCAATAACAACGAAGTCTATAATGCTTATACAACCAGTACAAAAGTTGCAACATTAGTACTGCACAAGCCGACAACTCGAGCTCTACATTGATAAATTACCGTTTGTTAATGTAACGGAACACAAAACTTTAGGCCTTACCAATTGACCACCATTTAACCTGGAATTTCCTCATGTTTTTCTGTTCTGTCGAACTAAGAAATATCACACACAGTTTATCACGCTTGCAAAAAAATTCAGCATTTCCTAGAAACGAAGATGCCAAGAAAAGTATTTTACCCTCGTCTTACATCCAAACACATGTCGACTATTGTTCCACAGGTTTGGGATGGTTTGCGCCAAAATCCAATGTTAAAAACTAAGTTCTCTCTTCAAAACCGTGCTTATACGCCTGGTTTCAGATAATAAACAAATTGTAAAAAATAATCTCTATAACCATCTAAGACTATTGTGCCATTTAGACAACGTTTAATTTTTAACAAGGCAAAAATTTATTCATAAAATTTTATCTCAAAATACTCCAAACTACCTTTTTTCCGATTATTAAATCAAAATCCTATAAATATTCAAGCGACTAACTTTGATTAAATTTACCTAAACCTAGAATAGCTTTAATATAAAACAAGTTTAGCGTACTCGCCGCTGCACATTTGTGTAACCAACTTCCACTAGAGCCGTGAAAATTCCTAAAGTCCCTATTCATTTGAACCGGTAAACTTTTTTCAATTTATTACTTACAAAGGCATTATAATGCCAACCTTAATGTAATGTAAACCCATATTGCATTATCAATTTTATTATTAAACAAAGTGGTTGTGATATGTATGGTTTTGCGCGCGCGCGTGTGGTGATATTATGTATGTGTAGGCGTGTTTATTTACATATGATTCTGAGTATGTTTGTTTGTCTGCTTGTGTGTCCTGCGAATGTATGCGTCCCTGCGTCCCTTTTGGTGTGTATGTGTGTGTGTGCTCCGCGCTGATGTCCACATGTATGTTTTTCAGTATGATTGGGTTTGTGTGTGGTTTCTGTGGTGTTCAGTGTGCCTCTTTGCTGTGTATGTGTTCCTGGCGTTGTGGTGTGTGCGATTGGATCCATGTAGCTGTGTATATGTGTCTTTGTTGTGCCTCTGTGTTTGCCTGCATGTGTTGTGTCCTCGGTGTTTTTCTGCTTATTTCATGTGACTGTGTGTATATCTTTCGTTTGTGTCTGTGTGTGCCTCGTATGTTTTCGTCTTGCATGTTTGCCTGTGTATGTTTATTTTTTTTGTCTGCGGGTGTGTCTATGGGGTGTTTGTATGTATCCCTTTTTTGTGTGGGTTTTCTGTATGTCCCGTCTTTCGTCAGTGTATGTGTCAGCATGTTCCCGTCTGTTTTAGGGGCCCAATTTTTTGGGTTTTTCTGTGTGTTTGTTGTGCCCCTTTGTTGTCCCTTTTTGTTTCTGTCACGATACGATTCAGTTGGGGGCCAAAAATTTGTACTTTTTAATAAGTTCTTCTGGGTTTTAAAAAGACGGGTTTTATTCCCCCTGCCCTTTACCCCAATATTTTCTTTAAACCAGAATTGTTTAAAAGTTTCCCGTCCTTAGTCCAGACCAAAACACTGAGTCCCTTTGGGGAATGTTACGCAATTACACCGAGACTAGAGAATTTTCCCTTTTCCCCGCCATGCAGAAGTTATCTCCGACCAACCCTAGAGCTGGCGGGGGCCCCCTTTTTACCAGGGAAAATTTAGTTTACGCTAGACATTGTTTAGCCGGGGGTCGGGGTTTCCAAATCAGTGTAAATTCCCTTGGGAGAACAGGTGTTTTGGGAATTGGAAAGTTTGATCTGGGTCCAAAAAGTAAAAACCCTTTCTTTTAAGGACCGTTTCCCCACCCCCGTTTTGATTCGGTGTAAAATAATTTTGGGTTTATTAAGAAAAGTTCGCTCTAGGGAGTCAGTCCAGAATTTTAAAATGACAGGGGCCCCTTGGTTTTTTCTAAAAATTTAAACTGATAGCTTTCTTCAGAGGGGGCTTAAGGGCAAACGGGCTTGGGGTTGGGTAAACCCAGGAAAAGGGGGGAGTTTTTTAATTTTGGGGCAAAAGATTTTATACCCTTTCTTTCGAGCAAAAGGGGAATTTTTTTCCCCTCATTAATTTGCAGCCCGCCGGCAAACAAACACAGGTCGACGTAAAAATATTTTACGGTTTGGGTTTTTTGTTTTTTGGCCCATTGGGTGGAAAGGTTTTCCCCGGTGAATTTTTTTTTAATCTTGCTACTTACGGGTTTTGGGAGTTAAACTTTGTCTATTCTACCTTTTTTTCCAAATTTTTCTGCACTTCTGCTTTTTAAAAAGTTCTTTTGAGTATTCGTATCTTTAGTTAGGGGAAATGCTAAACCCTTTTCCCATTTCTTGTAGGTTTTTGTCACAAAAGTTTTTTTAGTGTTTTTTTTTCCATGATTCAGCGCCCATGTGCGATTTAGTCCTGAAAAAGCCCATAAATTTTGTTAGACCCCGGCCACTGGGAAAAGGTGGAGAACGAGTTTGGGGACGAGCAGGGACCGAGGTTGGGGGACCAGGAAACTGGAGGAAAAAGGGGGGAAAACTTTTACAGTACCAAATGCTTTTCAGAGGTTCTATGATAATTAGAAAAGGTTTTACCATTTTTTTTTGGAGTAAAATTATTTACCACCCTTTTTCCCTTCCTTTTAAACTTTGGGGCCATTATCTAGTAAACCCCTCATTTCACCCTACCCTCATTTTCTATTTTTACAATAAAAGGGCTATGGCTCTCTGATTTCTAGGTTAATAACTCAATATTGGTCTGATCCTGCATCAGTTTTTTTTAATTCCCCAAAAGTCTTTTCTTACGTTTAAATTTAAAATGTTAAATAGAATACCCTTTTTTTGGGGGCCCCCAAAAAATATAATAATTTTTTAATTATTTTTAATAACACCCGGGGGTACGTAGATGAAAGGAGGAAAACAATTTGCCCTTCAATAAATTTATTTTATTTTAATGGGTGACATCTAAAATTTTCCCTTTCCTTTTCTTGTAGGTACCAAGTTTTAAAAATGTTTTAAAGTACTTAAAAGGGCCAAAATTTGGGTGTTTTTTTTGGATATCCAGGACTTTGACTGAAGCAACATAGCTCAGGGTTTTTGTTCCGTTAATCCGGGGGAGGGAATGTGTTGAGAGGGAAAATCCCTACTCAACCCTCATAAAAAATTTTTAAACCCCCCTTCCCCGTCCCACTGG
>CAJHNH020005892.1:0-16747 GCA_905116865.2 Candidula unifasciata | reverse complement strand
GTTTAGTGGTAGGACAAAAACAAGTTGTTGGAACATTTCTTCGTAAATTTTTTTTTTCACTTTATCTTATAAATTCGCAAAATTGTCACTTGTGGTCATTTTTATGTTATCTCCTCGTCAAGTGTGAAATAATAGACTGAGACTAAATTGGCAACTTTTTGGAAAATATGATTTTGGCCAAACGCGAAAGGCATAAATTCTGGAAAAATGTCACTTGTGGTCATTTTTATGTTATCTCAATTGTTGCCCCCAGATTGTACCAAAATGCCAAATCAGACATTCAGTTTACCTACTCTGCATCTAGCGTGTCTATTCATGTGTAAAATAATTGTCTGGGACTCAATGTTTAGTGGTAGGACACAAACAAGTTGTTAGGAACATTTCTTCGTAAAATTTGTTTTTCACTTTTATCTTATCTATTTTTCTGTCACCAACGAGCTCCAAAGTGTCCAATTTATCATCTAGAGTATCTCGTCAAGTGTGAAATGATAGACTGAGACTAAATTGGCAACTTTTTTGCAAATATGATTTTGGCCAAACGCGTAAGGCATAAATTCTGCAAAAATGTCACTTGTGGTCATTTTTATGTTATCTCAATTGTTGCCCCCAGATTGTACAAAAATGCCAAATCAGACATCCAGTTTAACTACTCTGCATCTAGCGTGTCTATTCATGTGTAAAATAATTGTCTGGGACTCACTGTTTAGTGGTAGGACACAAACAAGTTGTTAGGAACATTTCTTCGTAAAATTTGTTTTTCACTTTTATCTTATCTATTTTTCTGTCACCTATGAGCTCCAAAGTGTCCAATTTCTCATCTAGAGTATCTCGTCAAGTGTGAAATGATAGACTGAGACTAAATTGGCAACTTTTTTGCAAATATGATTTTGGCCAAACGCGTAAGGCATAAATTCTGCAAAAATGTCACTTGTGGTCATTTTTATGTTATCTCAATTGTTGCCCCCAGATTGTACAAAAATGCCAAATCAGACGATCAGTTTACCTACTCTGCATCTAGCGTGTCTATTCATGTGTAAAATAATTGTCTGGGACTCGCTGTTTAGTGGTAGGACACAAACAAGTTGTTAGGAACATTTCTTCGTAAAATTTGTTTTTCACTTTTATCTTATCTCTTTTTCTGTCACCTATGAGCTCCAAAGTGTCCAATTTCTCATCTAGAGTATCTCGTCAAGTGTGAAATGATAGACTGAGACTAAATTGGCAACTTTTTTGCAAATATGATTTTGGCCAAACGCGTAAGGCATAAATTCTGCAAAAATGTCACTTGTGGTCATTTTTATGTTATCTCAATTGTTGCCCCCAGATTGTACAAAAATGCCAAATCAGACATCCAGTTTACCTACTCTGCATCTAGCGTGTCTATTCATGTGTAAAATAATTGTCTGGGACTCACTGTTTAGTGGTAGGACACAAACAAGTTGTTAGGAACATTTCTTCGTAAAATTTGTTTTTCACTTTTATCTTATCTATTTTTCTGTCACCTATGAGCTCCAAAGTGTCCAATTTCTCATCTAGAGTATCTCGTCAAGTGTGAAATGATAGACTGAGACTAAATTGGCAACTTTTTTGAAAATATGATTTTGGCCAAATGCGAAAGGCATAAATTCTGGAAAAATGTCACTTGTGGTCATTTTTATGTTATCTCAATTGTTGCCCCCAGATTGTACAAAAATGCCAAATCAGACGATCAGTTTACCTACTCTGCATCTAGCGTGTCTATTCATGTGTAAAATAATTGTCTGGGACTCACTGTTTAGTGGTAGGACACAAACAAGTTGTTAGGAACATTTCTTCGTAAAATTTGTTTTTCACTTTTATCTTATCTATTTTTCTGTCACCAATGAGCTCCAAAGTGTCCAATTTATCATCTAGACTATCTCGTCAAGTGTGAAATGATAGACTGAGACTAAATTAGCAACATTTTGGAAAATATGATTTTGGCCAAACGCGAAAGGCATAAATTCTGTAAAAATGTCACTTGAGGTCATTTTTATGTTATCTCAATTGTTGCCCCAGATTGTACCAAAATAACAAATCAGACATTCAGTTTAACTACTCTGCATCTAGCGTGTCTATTCATGTGTAAAATAATTATCTGGGAGTCACTGTTTAGTCTGAGGACACAAACAAGTTGTTAGGAACATTTCTTCGTAAAATTTGTTTTTCACTTTTATCTTATCTATTTTTCTGTCACCTATGAGCTCCAAAGTGTCCAATTTATCATCTAGAGTATCTCGTCAAGTGTGAAATGATAGACTGAGACTAAATTGGCAACTTTTTTGCAAAATATGATTTTGGCCAAACGCGAAAGGCATAAATTCTGCAAAAATGTCACTTGTGGTCATTTTTATGTTATCTCAATTGTTGCCCCCAGATTGTACAAAAAAATGCCAAATCAGACATCCAGTTTAACTACTCTGCATCTAGCGTGTCTATTCATGTGTAAAATAATTGTCTGGGACTCACTGTTTAGTGGTAGGACACAAACAAGTTGTTAGGAACATTTCTTCGTAAAATTTGTTTTTTCACTTTTATCTTATCTATTTTTCTGTCACCTATGAGCTGCAAATTGTCCAATTTCTCATATAGAGTATCTCGTCAAGTGTGAAATGATAGACTGAGACTAAATTGGCAACTTTTTTGCAAATATGATTTTTTTGGCCAACGCGTAAGGCATAAATTCTGAAAAAAAATGTCACTTGTGGTCATTTTTATGTTATCTCAATTGTTGCCCCCAGATTGTACAAAAATGCCAAATCAGACATCCAGTTTAACTACTCTGCATCTAGCGTGTCTATTCATGTGTAAAATAATTGTCTGGGACTCACTGTTTAGTGGTAGGACACAAACAAGTTGTTAGGAACATTTCTTCGTAAAATTTGTTTTTTTCACTTTTATCTTATCTATTTTTCTGTCACCAATGAGCTCCAAAGTGTCCAATTTCTCATCTAGAGTATCTCGTCAAGTGTGAAATGATAGACTGAGACTAAATTAGCAACTTTTTAGAAAATATGATTTTGGCCAAACGCGTAATGCATAAACTATGCAAAAATGTCACTTGTGGTCATTTTTATGTTATCTCAATTGTTGCCCCCAGATTGTACAAAAATGCCAAATCAGACATCCAGTTTAACTACTCTGCATCTAGCGTGTCTATTCATGTGTAAAATAATTGTCTGGGACTCAATGTTTAGTGGTAGGACACAAACAAGTTGTTAGGAACATTTCTTCGTAAAATTTGTTTTTCACTTTTATCTTATCTATTTTTCTGTCACCTATGAGCTCCAAAGTGTCCAATTTATTATCTAGAGTATCTCGTCAAGTGTGAAATGATAGACTGAGACTAAATTGGCAACTTTTTTGCAAATATTATTTTGGCCAAACGCGAAAGGCATAAATTCTGGAAAAATGTCACTTGTGGTCATTTTTATGTTATCTCAATTGTTGCCCCCAGATTGTACAAAAATGCCAAATCAGACATTCAGTTTACCTACTCTGCATCTAGCGTGTCTATTCATGTGTAAAATAATTGTCTGGGACTCACTGTTTAGTGGTAGGACACAAACAAGTTGTTAGGAACATTTCTTCGTAAAATTTGTATTTCACTTTTATCTTATCTATTTTTCTGTCACCTATGAGCTCCAAAGTGTCCAATTTCTCATCTAGAGTATCTCGTCAAGTGTGAAATGATAGGCTGAGACTAAATTGGCAACTTTTTGGAAAACATTATTTTGGCCAAACGCGAAAGGCAGAAATTCTTCAAAAATGTCACTTGTGGTCATTTTTATGTTATCTCAATTGTTGCCCCCAGATTGTACAAAAATGCCAAATCAGACATCCAGTTTAACTACTCTGCATCTAGCGTGTCTATTCATGTGTAAAATAATTGTCTGGGACTCACTGTTTAGTGGTAGGACACAAACAAGTTGTTAGGAACATTTCTTCGTAAAATTTGTTTTTCACTTTTATCATATCTTTTTTTTTCTGTCACCTATGAGCTCCAAAGTGTCTAATTTCTCATCTACAGTATCTCGTCAAGTGTGAAATGATAGGCTGAGACTAAATTGGCAACTTTTTTGCAAATATGATTTTGGCCAAACGCGAAAGGCATAAATTTTGCAAAAATTGTCACTTGTGGTCATTTTTATGTTATCTCAATTGTTGCCCCCAGATTGTACAAAAAAATGCAAATCAGACATCCAGTTTAACTACTCTGCATCTAGCGTGTCTATTCATGTGTAAAATAATTGTCTGGGACTCACTGTTTAGTGGTAGGACACAAACAAGTTGTTAGGAACATTTCTTCGTAAAATTTGTTTTTTCACTTTTTTATCTTATCTATTTTTCTGTCACCAATGAGCTCCAAAGTGTCCAATTTCTCATCTAGAGTATCTCGTCAAGTGTGAAATGATAGACTGAGACTAAATTGGCAACTTTTTGGAAAATATGATTTTGGCCAAAACGCGAAAGGCATAAATTCTGCAAAAATGTCATTGTGGTCATTCATTTTTATGTTATCTCAATTGTTGCCCCCAGATTGTACAAAAATGCCAAATCAGACATTCAGTTTACCTACTCTGCATCTAGCGTGTCTATTCATGTGTAAAATAATTGTCTGGGACTCACTGTTTAGTGGTAGGACACAAACAAGTTGTTAGGAACAATTTTTCGTAAAATTTGTTTTTTTCTTTTATCTTATCTATTTTTCTATCACCAACGAGCTCCAAAGTGTCCAATTTATCATCTAGAGTATCTCGTCAAGTGTGAAATGATAGACTGAGACTAAATTGGCAACTTTTTTGGAAAATATGATTTTGGCCAAACGCGAAAGGCATAAATTCTGCAAAAATTGTCACTTGTGGTCATTTTTATGTTATCTCAATTGTTGCCCCCAGATTGTACAAAAATGCCAAATCAGACATCCAGTTTAACTACTCTGCATCTAGCGTGTCTATTCATGTGTAAAATAATTGTCTGGGACTCACTGTTTAGTGGTAGACACAAACAAGTTGTTAGGAACATTTCTTCGTAAAATTTGTTTTTCACTTTTATCTTATCTATTTTTCTGTCACCTATGAGCTCCAAAGTGTCCAATTTCTCATCTAGAGTATCTCGTCAAGTGTGAAATGATAGACTGAGACTAAATTGGCAACTTTTTGTAAAATATGATTTTGGCCAAACGCGAAAGGCATAAATTCTGGAAAAATGTCACTTGTGGTCATTTTTATGTTATCTCAATTGTTGCCCCCAGATTGTACCAAAAATGCCAAATCAGACATTCAGTTTACCTACTCTGCATCTAGCGTGTCTATTCATGTAAAAAATAATTGTCTGGGACTCACTGTTTAGTGGTAGGACACAAACAAGTTGTTAGGAACAATTCTTCGTAAAATTTGTTTTTCACTTTTATCTTATCTATTTTTCTGTCACCTATGAGCTCCAAAGTGTCCAATTTCTCATCTAGAGTATCTCGTCAAGTGTGAAATGATAGAGACTGAGACTAAATTGGCAACTTTTTTGAAAATATGATTTTGGCCAAACGCGAAAGGCATAAATTCTGCAAAAATGTCACTTGTGGTCATTTTTTATGTTATCTCAATTGTTGCCCCCAGATTGTACCAAAAATGCCAAATCAGACATCCAGTTTACTACTCTGCATCTAGCGTGTCTATTCATGTGTAAAATAATTGTCTGGGACTCACTGTTTAGTGGTAGGACACAAACAAGTTGTTAGGAACATTCCTTCGTAAAATTTGTTTTTCACTTTTATCTTATCTATTTTTCTGTCACCAACGAGCTCCAAAGTGTCCAATTTATCATCTAGAGTATCTCGTCAAGTGTGAAATGATAGACTGAGACTAAATTGGCAACTTTTTTGCAAATATGATTTTGGCCAAACGCGAAAGGCATAAATTCTGGAAAAATGTCACTTGTGGTCATTTTTATGTTATCTCAATTGTTGCCCCCAGATTGTACAAAAATGCCAAATCAGACATCCAGTTTAACTACTCTGCATCTAGCGTGTCTATTCATGTGTAAAATAATTGTCTGGGACTCACTGTTTAGTGGTAGGACACAAAACAAGTTGTTAGGAACATTTCTTCGTAAAATTTTTTTTTTTTCACTTTTATCTTATCTATTTTTTTGTCACCTATGAGCTCCAAAGTGTCCAATTTCTCATCTAGAGTATCTCGTCAAGTGTGAAATGATAGACTGAGACTAAATTGGCAACTTTTTGGAAAATATGATTTTGGCCAAACGCGAAAGGCATAAATTCTGGAAAAATTCACTTGTGGTCATTTTTTTTGTTATCTCAATTGTTGCCCCCAGATTGTACAAAAATGCCAAATCAGACATCCAGTTTAACTACTCTGCATCTAGCGTGTCTATTCATGTGTAAAATAATTGTCTGGGACTCACTGTTTAGTGGTAGGACACAAACAAGTTGTTAGGAACATTTCTTCGTAAAATTTTTTTTTTCACTATCTTATCTATTTTTTCTGTCACCTATGAGCTCCAAAGTGTCCAATTTCTCATCTAGAGTATCTCGTCAAGTGTGAAATGATAGACTGAGACTAAATTGGCAACTTTTTTGAAAATATGATTTTGGCCAAACGCGAAAAGGCATAAATTCTGGAAAAATGTCACTTGTGGTCATTTTTTATGTTATCTCAATTGTTGCCCCCAGATTGTACAAAAATGCCAAATCAGACATTCAGTTTACCTACTCTGCATCTAGCGTGTCTATTCATGTGTAAAATAATTGTCTGGGACTCACTGTTTAGTGGTAGGACACAAACAAGTTGTTAGGAACATTTCTTCGTAAAATTTGTTTTTTTCACTTTTATCTTATCTATTTTTCTGTCACCAACGAGCTCCAAAGTGTCCAATTTCTCATCTAGAGTATCTCGTCAAGTGTGAAATGATAGACTGAGACTAAATTGGCAACTTTTTTTTTGCAAAATATGATTTTGGCCAAACGTGAAAGGCATAAATTCTGGAAAATGTCACTTGTGGTCATTTTTATGTTATCTCAATTGTTGCCCCCAGATTATACAAAAATGCCAAATCAGACATCCAGTTTAACTACTCTGCATCTAGCGTGTCTATTCATGTGTAAAATAATTGTCTGGGACTCACTGTTTAGTGGTAGGACACAAACAAGTTGTTAGGAACATTTCTTCGTAAAATTTGTTTTTCACTTTTATCTTATCTATTTTTCTGTCACCTATGAGCTCCAAAGTGTCCAATTTATCATCTAGAGTATCTCGTCAAGTGTGAAATGATAGACTGAGACTAAATTGGCAACTTTTTTGCAAATATGATTTTGGCCAAACGCGAAAGGCATAAATTCTGGAAAAATTGTCACTTGTGGTCATTTTTATGTTATCTCAATTGTTGCCCCCAGATTGTACAAAAAATGCCAAATCAGACATCCAGTTTAACTACTCTGCATCTAGCGTGTCTATTCATGTGTAAAATAATTGTCTGGGACTCACTGTTTAGTGGTAGGACACAAACAAGTTGTTAGGAACATTTCTTCGTAAATTTTGTTTTTCACTTTTATCTTATCTATTTTTCTGTCACCTATGAGCTCCAAAGTGTCCAATTTCTCATCTAGAGTATCTCGTCAAGTGCGAAATGATAGACTGAGACTAAATGGCAACTTTTTTGCAAAATATGATTTTGGCCAAACGCGAAAGGCATAAATTCTGGAAAAATGTCACTTGTGGTCATTTTTATGTTATCAAATTGTTGCCCCCAGATTGTACCAAAAATGCCAAATCAGACATTCAGTTTAACTACTCTGCATCTAGCGTGTCTATTCATGTGTAAAATAATTGTCTGGGACTCACTGTTTAGTGGTAGGACACAAACAAGTTGTTAGGAACAATTCTTCGTAAAATTTGTTTTTCACTTTTATCTTATCTATTTTTCTGTCACCAATGAGCTCCAAAGTGTCCAATTTATCATCTAGAGTATCTCGTCAAGTGTGAAATGATAGACTGAGACTAAATTGGCAACTTTTTTGAAAATATGATTTTGGCAAACGCGTAAGGCATAAATTCTGCAAAAATGTCACTTGTGGTCATTTTTATGTTATCTCAATTGTTGCCCCCAGATTTGTACAAAAATGCCAAATCAGACATCCAGTTTACTACTCTGCATCTAGCGTGTCTATTCATGTGTAAAATAATTGTCTGGGACTCACTGTTTAGTGGTAGGACACAAACAAGTTGTTAGGAACATTTCTTCGTAAAATTTGTTTTTCACTTTTATCTTATCTATTTTTCTGTCACCTATGAGCTCTAAAGTGTCCAATTTCTCATCTAGAGTATCTCGTCAAGTGTGAAATGATAGACTGAGACTAAATTGGCAACTTTTTTGAAATATGATTTTGGCCAAACGCGAAAGGCATAAATTCTGGAAAAATGTCACTTGTGGTCATTTTTATGTTATCTCAATTGTTGCCCCCAGATTGTACAAAAATGCCAAATCAGACATCCAGTTTAACTACTCTGCATCTAGCGTGTCTATTCATGTGTAAAATAATTGTCTGGGACTCACTGTTTAGTGGTAGGACACAAACAAGTTGTTAGGAACATTTCTTCGTAAAATTTGTTTTTCACTTTTATCTTATCTATTTTTCTGTCACCTATGAGCTCCAAAGTGTCCAATTTCTCATCTAGAGTATCTCGTCAAGTGTGAAATGATAGACTGAGACTAAATTGGCAACTTTTTGGAAAATATGATTTTGGCCAAACGCGTAAGGCATAATTCTGGAAAAATTGTCACTTGTGGTCATTTTTATGTTATCTCAATTGTTGCCCCCAGATTGTACAAAAATGCCAAATCAGACATTCAGTTTTACCTACTCTGCATCTAGCGTGTCTATTCATGTGTAAAATAATTGTCTGGGACTCACTGTTTAGTGGTAGGACACAAACAAGTTGTTAGGAACATTTCTTCGTAAAAAAATTTGTTTTTCACTTTATCTTATCTATTTTTCTGTCACCTATGAGCTCCAAAGTGTCCAATTTCTCATCTAGAGTATCTCGTCAAGTGTGAAATGATAGACTGAGACTAAATTGGCAACTTTTTTGCAAAATATGATTTTGGCCAAACGCGAAAGGCATAAATTCTGCAAAATTGTCACTTGTGGTCATTTTTATGTTATCTCAATTGTTGCCCCCAGATTGTACAAAAATGCCAATCAGACATCCAGTTTACAACTACTCTGCATCTAGCGTGTCTATTCATGTGTAAAATAATTGTCTGGGACTCACTGTTTTAGTGGTAGGACACAAACAAGTTGTTAGGAACATTTCTTCGTAAAATTTGTTTTTTTTTCACTTTTATCTTATCTATTTTTCTGTCACCTATGAGCTCCAAAGTGTCCAATTTCTCATCTAGAGTATCTCGTCAAGTGTGAAATGATAGACTGAGACTAAATTGGCACTTTTTTTGAAATATATGATTTTGGCCAAACGCGAAAGGCATAAATTCTGGAAAAATGTCACTTGTGGTCATTTTTATGTTATCTCAATTGTTGCCCCCAGATTGTACAAAATGCCAAATCAGACATTCAGTTTAACTACTCTGCATCTAGCGTGTCTATTCATGTGTAAAATAATTGTCTGGGACTCAATGTTTAGTGGTAGGACACAAACAAGTTGTTAGGAACATTCTTTCGTAAAATTTGTTTTTCACTTTTATCTTATCTATTTTTCTGTCACCTATGAGCTCCAAAGTGTCTAATTTCTCATCTAGAGTATCTCGTCAAGTGTGAAATGATAGACTGAGACTAAATTGGCAACTTTTTTGCAAATATGATTTTGGCCAAACGCGTAAGGCATAAATTCTGCAAAAATGTCACTTGTGGTCATTTTTATGTTATCTCAATTGTTGCCCCCAGATTGTACAAAAATGCCAAATCAGACATCCAGTTTAACTACTCTGCATCTAGCGTGTCTATTCATGTGTAAAATAATTGTCTGGGACTCACTGTTTAGTGGTAGGACACAAACAAGTTGTTAGGAACATTTCTTCGTAAAATTTGTTTTTCACTTTTATCTTATCTATTTTTCTGTCACCTATGAGCTCCAAAGTGTCCAATTTCTCATCTAGAGTATCTCGTCAAGTGTGAAATGATAGACTGAGACTAAATTGGCAACTTTTTTGAAAATATGATTTTGGCCAAACGCGAAAGGCATAAATTCTGGAAAAATGTCACTTGTGGTCATTTTTATGTTATCTCAATTGTTGCCCCCAGATTGTACAAAAATGCCAAATCAGACATCCAGTTTAACTACTCTGCATCTAGCGTGTCTATTCATGTGTAAAATAATTGTCTGGGACTCACTGTTTAGTGGTAGGACACAAACAAGTTGTTAGGAACATTTCTTCGTAAAATTTGTTTTTCACTTTTATCTTATCTATTTTTCTGTCACCAACGAGCTCCAAAGGGTCCAATTTCTCATCTAGAGTATCTTGTCAAGTGTGAAATGATAGACTGAGACTAAATTGGCATTTTTTGGGGTAATATGATTTTGGCCAAACGCGTAAGGCATAAATTCTGCAAAATTGTCAATTGTGGTCATTTTTATGGTTTCTCAATTGTTGCCCCCAAATTGTACAAAAATGCCAAATCAGACATCCAGTTTAACTACTCTGCATCTAGCGTGTGTCACCTACGAGCTCCAAAGTGTCCAATTTCTCATCTAGAGTATCTCGTCAAGTGTGAAATGATAGACTGAGACTAAATTGGCAACTTTTTTGCAAATATGATTTTGGCCAAACGCGAAAGGCATAAATTCTGCAAAAAATGTCACTTGTGGTCATTTTTATGTTTTCTCAATTGTTGCCCCCAAATTGTACAAAAATGCCAAATCAGACATCCAGTTTAACTACTCTGCATCTAGCGTGTCTATTCATGTGTAAAATAATTGTCTGGGACTCACTGTTTAGTGGTAGGACACAAACAAGTTGTTAGGAACATTTCTTCGTAAAATTTGTTTTTCACTTTTATCTTATCTATTTTTCTGTCACCTATGAGCTCCAAAGTGTCCAATTTCTCATCTAGAGTATCTCGTCAAGTGTGAAATGATAGACTGAGACTAAATTGGCAACTTTTTTGCAAATATTATTTTGGCCAAACGCGAAAGGCATAAATTCTGCAAAATGTCACTTGTGGTCATTTTTATGTTATCTCAATTGTTGCTCCCAGATTGTACCAAAATGCCAAATCAGACATTCAGTTTACCTACTCTGCATCTAGCGTGTCTTTTCATGTGTAAAATAATTGTCTGAGACTCACTGTTTAGTGGTAGGACACAAACACGTTGTTAGGAACATTTCTTCGTAAAAATGGTTTTTCACTTTTATCTTATCTATTTTTCTGTCATCTATGAGCTCCAAAGTGTCCAATTTCTCATCTAGAGTATCTCGTCAAGTGTGAAATGATAGACTGAGACTAAATTGGCAACTTTTTTGAAAATATGATTTTGGCCAAACGCGAAAGGCATAAATTCTGCAAAAATGTCACTTGTGGTCATTTTTATGTTATCTCAATTGTTTGCCCCCAGATTGTACAAAAATGCCAAATCAGACATCCAGTTTAACTACTCTGCATCTAGCGTGTCTATTCATGTGTAAAATAATTGTCTGGGACTCACTGTTTAGTGGTAGGACACAAACAAGTTGTTAGGAACAATTTCTTCGTAAAATTTGTTTTTCACTTTTATCTTATCTATTTTTCTGTCACCTATGAGCTCCAAAGTGTCCAATTTCTCATCTAGAGTATCTCGTCAAGTGTGAAATGATAGACTGAGACTAAATTGGCAACTTTTTTGCAAATATGATTGTGGCCAAACGCGAAAGGCATAAATTCTGGAAAAATGTCACTTGTGGTCATTTTTATGTTATCTCAATTGTTGCCCCCAGATTGTACAAAAATGCCAAATCAGACATCCAGTTTAACTGCTCTGCATCTAGCGTGTCTATTCATGTGTAAAATAATTGTCAGGGACTCACTGTTTAGTGGTAGGACACAAACAAGTTGTTAGGAACATTTCTTCGTAAAATTTGTTTTTCACTTTTATCTTATCTATTTTTCTGTCACCTATGAGCTCCAAAGTGTCCAATTTCTCATCTAGAGTATCTCGTCAAGTGTGAAATGATAGACTGAGACTAAATTGGCAACTTTTTGGAAAATATGATTTTGGCCAAACGCGAAAGGCATAAATTCTGGAAAAATGTCACTTGTGGTCATTTTTATGTTATCTCAATTGTTGCCCCCAGATTGTACAAAAATGCCAAATCAGACATCCAGTTTAACTACTCTGCATCTAGCGTGTCTATTCATGTGTAAAATAATTGTCTGGGACTCACTGTTTAGTGGTAGGACACAAACAAGTTGTTAGGAACATTTCTTCGTAAAATTTGTTTTTCACTTTTATCTTATCTATTTTTCTGTCACCTACGAGCTCCAAAGTGTCCAGTTTCTCATCTAGAGTATCTCGTCAAGTGTGAAATGATAGACTGAGACTAAATTGGCAACTTTTTTGGAAAATATGATTTTGGCCAAACGCGTAAAGGCATAAATTCTGCAAAATTGTCACTTGTGGTCATTTTTATGTTATCTCAATTGTTGCCCCCAGATTGTACAAAAATGCAAATCAGACATCCAGTTTAAACTACTCTGCATCTAGCGTGTCTATTCATGTGTAAAATATTGTCTGGGACTCAATGTTTAGTGGTAGGACACAAACAAGTTGTTAGGAACATTTTCTTCGTAAAATTTGTTTTTCACTTTTATCTTATCTATTTTTCTGTCCACCTATGAGCTCCAAAGTGTCCAATTTATCATCTAGAGTATCTCGTCAAGTGTGAAATGATAGACTGAGACTAAAATTGGCAACTTTTTTGAAAATATGATTTTGGGCCAAACGCGAAAGGCATAAATTCTGCAAAATTGTCACTTGTGGTCATTTTTATGTTATCTCAATTGTTGCCCCCAGATTGTACAAAAATGCCAAATCAGACATCCAGTTTAACTACTCTGCATCTAGCGTGTCTATTTCATGTGTAAAATAATTGTTCTGGGACTCACTGTTTAGTGGTAGGACACAAACAAGTTGTTAGGAACATTTCCTCGTAAAATTTGTTTTTCAACTTTCATCTTATCTATTTTTTCTGTCACCTATGAGCTCCAAAGTGTCCAATTTATCATCTAGAGTATCTCGTCAAGTGTGAAATGATAGACTGAGACTAAATGGCAACTTTTTGGAAAATATGATTTTGGCCAAACGCGAAAGGCATAAATTCTGGAAAAATGTCACTTGTGGTCATTTTTATGTTATCTCAATTGTTGCCCCCAGATTGTACAAAAATGCCAAATCAGACATCCAGTTTATTACTACTCTGCATCTAGCGTGTCTATTCATGTGTAAAATAATTGTCTGGGACTCACTGTTTAGTGGTAGGACACAAACAAGTTGTTAGGAACATTTCTTTCGTAAAATTTGTTTTTTCACTTTTATCTTATCTATTTTTCTGTCACCAACGAGCTCCAAAGTGTCCAATTTATCATCTAGAGTATCTCGTCAAGTGTGAAATGATAGACTGAGACTAAATTGGCAACTTTTTTGCAAATATTATTTTTGGCCAAACGCGTAAGGCATAAATTCTGGAAAATTGTCACTTGTGGTCATTTTTATGTTATCTCAATTGTTGCCCCCAGATTGTACAAAAATGCCAAATCAGACATCCAGTTTAACTACTCTGCATCTAGCGTGTCTATTCATGTGTAAAATAATTGTCTGGGACTCACTGTTTAGTGGTAGGACACAAACAAGTTGTTAGGAACATTTCTTCGTAAAATTTTGTTTTTCACTTTATCTTATCTATTTTTCGTGTCACCTATGAGCTCCAAAGTGTCCAATTTCTCATCTAGAGTATCTCGTCAAGTGTGAAATGATAGACTGAGACTAAATTGGCAACTTTTTGGAAAATATGATTTTGGGCCAAACGCGAAAGGCATAAATTCTGCAAAAATGTCACTTGTGGTCATTTTTATGTTATCTCAATTGTTGCCCCCAGATTGTACAAAAATGCCAAATCAGACATTCAGTTTAACTACTCAGCATCTAGCGTGTCTATTCATGTGTAAAATAATTGTCTGGGACTCAATGTTTAGTGTAGGGACACAAACAAAGTTTGTTAGGAACATTTCTTCGTAAAATTTTTTTTTCACTTTTATCTTATCTATTTTTTCTGTCACCAACGAGCTCCAAAGTGTCCAATTTATCATCTAGAGTATCTCGTCAAGTGTGAAATGATAGACTGAGACTAAATTGGCAACTTTTTTTGCAAATATTATTTTGGCCAAACGCGTAAGGCATAAATTCTGCAAATTGTCACTTGTGGTCATTTTTTATGTTATCTCAATTGTTGCCCCCAGATTGTACAAAAATGCCAAATCAGACATTCAGTTTAACTACTCTGGCATCTAGCGTGTCTATTCATGTGTAAAATAATTGTCTGGGACTCAATGTTTAGTGGTAGGACACAAACAAGTTGTTAGGAACAAGTTTCTTCGTAAAATTTGTTTTTTCACTTTTATCTTATCTATTTTTCTGTCACCTATGAGCTCCAAAGTGTCCAATTTATCATCTAGAGTATCTCGTCACGTGTGAAATGATAGACTGAGACTAAATTGGCAACTTTTTTGCAAAATATTTTTTTGGCCAAACGCGTAAGGCATAAATTCTGCTGAAAAATGTCACTTTGTGGTCATTTTTATGTTTATCTCAATTGTTGCCCCCAGATTGTACTAAAAATCCAAATCAGACATCCAGTTTAACTACTCTGCATCTAGCGTGTCTATTCATGTGTAAAATAATTGTCTGGGACTCACTGTTTAGTGGTAGGACACAAACAAGTTGTTTAGGAACATTTCTTCGTAAATTTGTTTTTCACTTTTATCTTATCTTTTTTCTGTCACCTATGAGCTCCAAAGTGTCCAATTTCTCATCTAGGAGTATCCGTCGTCAAGTGTGGAAATGATAGACTGAGACTAAATTGGCAACTTTTTGTTTTGAAAATATGATTTTTGGCCAAACGCGAAAGGCATAAATTCTGGAAAATGTCACTTGTGGTCATTTTTATGTTATCTCAATGTTGCCCCCAGATTGTACAAAAATGCCAAATCAGACATTCAGTTTACCTACTCTGCATCCTAGCGTGTCTATTCATGTGTAAAAATAGTAATGTCTGGACTCACTGTTTAGTGGTAGGACACAAACAAGTTGTTAGGAACATTTCTTCGTAAAATTTGTTTTTCACTTTCTATCTTATCTATTTTTTCTGTCACCTATGAGCTCCAAAGTGTCCAATTTCTCTCATCTAGAGTATCTCGTCAAGTGTGAAATGATAGATGAGACTAAATTGGCAACTTTTGAGCAAATATGATTTTGGCCCAAACGCGAAAAGGCATAAATTCTGCAAAAATTGTCAACTTGTGGTCATTTTTATGTTATACTCGAATGTTGCCCCCAGATTGTACCAAAATGCCAAAATAAGACATCCAGTTTAACTACTCAGCATCTTAGGCGTGTCTATTCATGTGCAAAAATAATTGTCTTTGACTCAAATGTTTAGTGGTAGGGACACAAACAAAGTTGTTAGGAACAATCATTCGGGTTAAAATTTTGTTTTTCACTTTTATCTTATCTATTTTTCTGTCACCTATGAGCTCCAAAGTGTCCAATTTCTCATCTAGAGTATCTCGTCAGGTGTGAAATGATAGACTGAGACAAAATATGCAAATTTTTTATAAATATGATTTTGGCCAACGCGAAAGACATAAATTCTGGAAAAATGTCACTTGTGGTCATTTTTATGTTATCTCAATTGTTGCCCCCAGATTGTACAAAAATGCCAAATCAGACATCCAGTTTAACTGCTCTGCATCTAGCGTGTCTATTCATGTGTAAAATAATTGTCTGGGACTCACTGTTTAGTGGTAGGACACAAACAAGTTGTTAGGAACATTTCTTCGTAAAATTTGTTTTTCACTTTTATCTTATCTATTTTTCTGTCACCTATGAGCTCCAAAGTGTCCAATTTATCATCTAGAGTATCTCGTCAAGTGTGAAATGATAGACTGAGACTAAATTGGCAACTTTTTGGCAAATATGATTTTAGGCCAAACGCGAAAGGCATAATCATGGAAAAATAATTGTCTGGATCAAATGTTTATGTAGGACAAAAAAAAGTTGTTAGGAAAAATTCTTCGTAAATTTTTTTTTTAATTTTTATTTTATTTTTTTTTCTGTCCCCAAGAGCTCCAAAGTTTTCAATTTTCATTTAGAGTATCTCGAAGTGTAAAATGATAGTGAGATAAATTGGCCTTTTTGCAAATATATTTTGGGGAAAACGCAAGGAAAAAAATTTCTGAAATTTGTCATTGGGTCATTTTTATTTTACCAATTTTTGCCCCCAGAGTAAAAAAATCCCAAATCAGACATCCTTTTAAACGCTTAATCTGGTGTCTATTCATGTGTAAAATAATGTCGGGACCATTTTTAGTGGTGGGACCAAAAAAGTTGTAAAAACTTTTTGAAAATTTTTTTTTATTTATCTTTTTCTGTCACCTTTGACTCCAAATTGTCCAAATTTTCTCTAGAGTACTCGTCAGTGTGAAAAATAGACTAGACAAAGGGCA
>CAJHNH020005891.1:536010-595665 GCA_905116865.2 Candidula unifasciata | reverse complement strand
GATACCTTTTTTAGACACTTTGTGGTGAGTACTAATACCTTTTTAAAGACATTCCATGGTGCAATACTGGTACCTTCTTTTTTTCGACACTTTGTGGTGAGTGCTTGGATACCTTTTAAAGAACATTTTATGGTGAGTACTGGTACCTTATTTTTTTCGACACTTTGTGGTGAGTGCTGATGCCTTTTAGACAGATACCTGCTTGTTTGTATTGTGATTTGAACGAATGTGCACATGAGTTAATAAACTGCGTTGTGCTTGCCTGCGATTGCACTCTTTAACCACCTAGAACAAGAGCAGGGGCGCCGGAAGGCGGGAGGGGGGGGGGTGCCAGACATTGTGTGTACCACCCACCCGTTTTTGCTTAGGAAAATGTGAAAGGAGCTAAATGTCTACAATAATTATGTACAAACATTCTCAATGTAACTAAAGTATTTGTTTTAAAATATTTATCTGTACGTTTCATTTTGTTTCAAATATGTATCATATTTGCTTGCTATTCAGCACATAATCTTCTTCTTCTTCTTCTTCTTCTTCTTCTTCTTCTTCTTCTTCTTCTTCTTCTTTTTCTTCTTCTTCTTCTTCTTCTTCTTCTTCTTCTTCTTCTTCTTCAGCATTCCGAGCCCTTGAGGTTCATTGCTGCAGATATCACCCGCCTCCGCTCATCTCTCTGGTTGGCCTTCTGTTTGCAGATCTGTCTGGATATGATCTGTCCGTGGTCTTCTTGGTCTTCCTCGTGGTCTACGACCATTTATCCCCCTCGCGTCTACAGATTTTACCTCTCTGTCATTTGGCATTCTTTCAATATGCCCTAACCATTTCAGTCTATTAGCTCTCATGATGCCAGTGATCAGTGGTGGTTTAAACAAATTATAAATTTCGTTGTTGCTTCTCACTCTCAATTCCCCGCTGTTTGCGTCTTTGATGGGTCATTCAGCACCTACCACTGCTATTAATATTCTTCCCGTTCACTGGATGTAACTCCAGCAGAATTTTCTGCCTGTTCATCCACTTCTAGACTTTACTATTGTTTTCGAACTTTAGTGTTGCGTGCATTTCAATTTTATAGATTTGGCTTATTAGTATGCGGACTGTTAGTTCCTTGCCTCTTAGGCAGATGCACTCCAACTTCTAAGGAAACCCTTGATTAGTCCACCTTTACGACATGCTTGTTAGCGACGCAGTAGCTCTATTCTTGCTTTCCTTATAATGAGTCACAAGAACATACAGAGGAAACAATTTCTAATAATAATAACAATTATTATTATTGCGAAAGGTTGAACCTACCAGAGCCTTCCCCCCCCCCCTCCCAAAAAAACCCCACTAGGGCAGTAGGATCCCCTGCCCCCACCTCCGATTCTCCCCGAATTTCTTGGTGGTGGTGCATCTTTACTAGAGGCTACATACACCAGTGCGGTACTCGGTCTGGCCATCCTGCTGCCTGGTTTTACCTTATTAGAACGTTGAATGGGGTAGCTGATATTTACCCTGGTGGACAGACATCCAGTTTGCGGCTCATCGAGTCGCTTTTGTGTCAAACCGGCGCTTTAACGTTATCCGTTCCAGAAAGAGAGTGGCTGCCCACGAGAGAGTGCAGCCTACGTCCTACGACTGCATGCAGCCAATAATTTACGCTGCATACAGTCGTGCGACCAAGACTGTGGGGTGGGAGAAAAGAGGGAAAAAGGGGTGGGGGGATTTGGGGATACGTCACGGACAATTCATCCTGAAAAACAGAACATGCGATATCTTCAACAGTTGACAACAACCAGTAAATGGTACGTGTTGATGATTGGTCACTAATAGTCACACCTCCCCCCCCCCCCCCCCCCCCACTCTTTTCTGCAACATAGGACAGGCTCTGCGACACTAATGGCAAGGGAAGTCGCTCTCTTTCTGGGCCAGACAAAGTGACTGTAACTGTGAAAAACTTTAGGAAATAGCTCGTGGGAAAAAGAGAGGGGGGGGGGGGTAAATCAGTGGTGCGATTCTCAGTTCTGCTTAGAGGTGTAATAAAGCTCAGACAGTCTCAGTTCTTTAGCGTGCTTACCCACATAGGACTTTGGGTAACAGCCGGCTGGTGCATACTTTACGCGTGTCCTCATTACACCTTACTATAAAAGTTCTGTCGGCGTCTGTGGCTCAGACGTTGCAAACGCGCTTCGTAATGTCCTGGTGCCGGGTTCAATTCCAGTTGCGGACGACTTGTCTTGCGTTGGTCTCGACAGTGATTCCAAGAGCGGACCGTTTAGTGACCAATGGCAAACTACTGAATGTAAAATTTGTCTCAAAAAACCACAACTGTCAACAACAAAAATGCTGCGGTTGGTTCTGCGACGTCCTGTAAAATCAACGTAATAACTTTTTATTAAAACTCTTGCTCTGTGTTTATATGTTCCTTAGTGGCAGTTGATACCAAGACATTTTAGGCAGATGATCACAGTATCTCATCTTCTGCTCTTTAAATGAATTGTAAAAATATTGTTTAACATTATTCAAAACAAATGAAAATCACAATATATACCATCTCTTACAGGGAGATAGCCTTACCACCAGTCAATGAAAACCAAAACATGTACCGTCTCTTCTAGGGAAGTAGCCTTACCACTAGTCAATGAAAACCAAAACATGTACTATCTCTTCTAGGGAAGTAGCCTTGCCACTAGTCAATGAAAACCAAAACATGTACCGTCTCTTCTAGGGAAGTAGCCTTGCCACTAGTCAATGAAAACTAAAACATGTACCGTCTCTTCTAGGGAAGTAGCCTTGCCACTAGTCAATGAAAACTAAAACATGTACTATCTCTTCTAGGGAAGTAGCCTTACCACTAGTCAATGAAAACCAAAACATGTACTATCTCTTCTAGGGAAGTAGCCTTAACAGCAGACGTAGAAATGTTCCAGAGTGAAACTTTAATTGTGACGGACATTGTCTCAAGGTATGAGAAGAACTTGGAGAACGTGCAGATGTGGTTTCTGTGACGAATGCTACAGATATCGTGAACAGCCAGGGTGACTAATACCACTTCCTCCGTGGTGTCCACCCCGAGTGCTAGAGGTTTCACGTTCAATCCCTGGTAAGGGCTGGGATTTTTATACGTGGATTTTGACTTCTCGTAATTTACCCTGGTCTGGGTAGTGTGATCAAACGCCCGTTTGTTTTGTTGCGCGCGTAAAAAAAATCCCTTGTCAGTTGGAAATCAAAAAGAATAGTTTAACGGCGCTGCCAGGGCAAAATTGGGATCCCCTGGAAACACCTCGCAGTGCCAATCTTCTCATACCGTAATGATCTGTTTGTGCCTCTGCACTGTTCACTCATTCTCAAAGCGCCCTCACAACATCTAGCTTGTCATATATGAATTCACGACCAAGTGGTGCAGAACCGGCGAGTCAATCTGAATGTTCGTTTCCCAACACACCATCATCACCTGAAGAAAATATCCACACACAAAAAAGCGCAAACTACCTGGTAACTCTGAAGCGATGCTTGCCACTCTGCACGGAGCATGCATGTCTCCACCTTTCCCAAGATACTCTGTGAGTCAGTTACAATTACGACATGTGTATAGCTGATTCTCAGTCCAACAGATGGCAGCATTGACTGGGCCCGATACGTGATAACATATAGGATCTAATTCCATAATGGTGATTTCTGTTCGGGTCCGTTAGACTTCGTTTAACTTGTTGGTTCGATCCATCTGTAGTCTGTAATTTTCATTTTATGGAATCGAACCCCAGGCAAATACCGCTACAGGTGTAATACCTCCTTACCACGAAAATACCTAGCCGAGTTACAGATGTGCCGGTGAATTATCTATGTTTGGAAAAGCCATTCTTACCTGTACAGCCGTGCCGTGCACAGTGTGTGCTGAGATAACCCTGGCACGTACTGTGAAAATTTCAGATTCCTCTGGCACTGCTCTCTCCTTGCTCAGCAAATTACCAACACATGGTAAGGATTGCGGTGAAGGCTTGGGTGCAGGGATGTCAAAGTTAGTACAAATTGTGTACTATTTCTTGGCCGAGCAAAACCACTTTTGATACATTCTTCTTTCTTCTTCTTTGTTCATTGGCTGTGAGCTCCGGCAGAAAGCCCTTGTTGTTCCTCCATTTGGATTTAGCCGATGTTTTGGTGCATTTTATAAATTTTGCAACAATGTTTTAAATTTGGCATTGTGTCGAACCCTTTTTTTTATAAACGACTGGACGTATACTGAAAATAACAGTGATGCAAATGGGTCAATTAACATGACTGATCAAGCGTGCATTTCTTTGTTTCAAACGCCAGTAAAGGTGTATCCGTCCAAACAAGTGACAGTTGGTTCTTTTTCGTTGACAATTTTTGGTTTGCAATTTAAGAACAACTATTTTGAGATGTAGATCACCACGACAGTTTTGTAACTATCCGAGTGGAAAAAGTAATAGTACAGCAATGATGTAATAGACAATTTGAATTATAGTCAAAAATAAGGTAAACTATATATATATATATATATATATATATATATATATATATATATATATATATATATATATATATATGTGTGTGTGTGTGTGTGTGTGTGTGTGTGTGTGTGTGCATGTACGTTTCCGTGTGCGTTTAAAAAAAGTGTTAACAGATTTTAAATAAAAAATGAGTGTAGCTTTTGGTGTGTTTCGGTACCTTTCCATTAAAAAGAGATACAGTTCCCCCTACCCCTACAAATTTCGAATGCCCTGTTCGTGAGTCGCTAGGTAAGCAGAACTGGGCTGCCATTCCAACTAAAGAAAAAGAAGAATCTACACAGAATGTTCTTCGGAAACTATGTGTATAGTGACGTCACGGGAATGATTATTTCCAGTTAATTGCTGGAATACAGAGAGGTTGAAACAAGAATCCAACAAGCCAACAATGTCGTGTATCAGCTGATCCCTATGTTGAAGTCTGAGGTTTGAGGTTTAAACAACGGATCAACATCATGGCACACGAATAATTACCCATAAGTGCTTTGTTATTCTTCTATCTCAAGTATGAGTACGAAGAAGCTTAGCCCTGTGCACAGGCTCTGTAGCACCGTGGGGATTCTAAAATAATTTGGGTAGATTTTTAACTCCAAATTTTGTCCGGGTAGCGCCGCTAGGCTACTCTTTTCGAGTTCAACTGCCAACGAATTTTTTTACGTGCGCAACAATACACACGGGCGTCCGATCTCACTACCCAGAGACCGGGGGGAAATTACTATAAGTCCACGGGAACAAACAAAATCGCAGCCATCACTGGGGCCTGAACCCCGGACCTCTAGCATTCGAGGTGGATACCGTACCTCGAAACCACGCACTCATTTGACCCATATTTGACTATTATAGTAAAGACAGCAGAGACATTTCATAAATCTAGTCTTCACACTAACTGTGTGCTGTCAGTGTCAGACTTGGACATTAACTAAAGAACACGAAAGAAAACTGAAGTATGCATGTATGTATGTATGTATGTATGTATGTATGTTGTTCCCCACCAGGACATCAAACAGGCGATAAACACCCGGTGGCACAAAGTGCCACCATGCGAATGAGGATCACCCGTGCAAAGGTCCTTGAAACACCATTCAATCGTAAGGCCATGTTTGAGGCCTAGCTATATTTAGGACCCCCGGCAAAAGCCAGGGTGGGGCTAAAAAAAAAAAAACTGCATCCCACACGGGGATGACTAGATTAAAAAAGAAAACTGATCACCTGCAAATTTCGATATTTGAGAAAGTGGTGAACAAAACTAAAAGACATCACTGAAACACGAAGAAATTACAAGAACTATTGGAACAATGCCTATAATTGAATTCATTTAGAGAAGAAGAAAAAAAACATACATCAGAAAAAGAGTACTGAAATATTACATCGAGCATATTCTGTAGTATTGCAGTGAATCTTGGAATGCGAGCAAAGAAATTAAGAAGAGTTTGGAGGCAACTGAGATGTGGTTCTTGAGAAAAATGTTGTCAATACCTTGGACTGCCAGAATAACTAACAATGATTGCCTAGAAATGGCTAATGGCGGTAGAATATTTTATGCAGCAATGTAAAGGAGACAAACAAACTGGTCATGTGATGAGAAAAGGAGCACTGGAAAATATCACGATGACTGGAAAGATCCCTGGTAGAAGAGGCAGAGGCAGACCAAGAGAAATAATAGTGGATGGCTTGAGACAGTGCCATAAAGAAACAGCATCAGTGGAATTGATCCATAACACTAAAGACCGAGATCTGTGAAGATCTATGAACGCCGACGCCAGCTTGCAAGGCACTCGATCATGATGATTTAATGAGAACCAGTTCAGTGATTCTGACAACGAGGTCGTACAATATGACAGTCTGGTAGTCTTAGTTTCAGCTTCATAGCAAACGGGTCACCCCATCTTTGCTCCGCTCCTGTGCCAACGAAAAACACACGGAATGTTCATCACAGTCCCTTGTGGAAAGATCGACAGACAGCTTTTTTAGAATGTCTAGTATACACACGCATTAAAGCATATGGTAGCGATCCGAAATGCTAACACAAACAGTCCGACATTAGAAATGTAGATCATCATTGATGGTAGTAGAAGTCACCAACAGATCAGCAGTTGCCCACGCGATCAATTTTAATCACATACGGACACCACCATCATTGCGACGACCGGCATCGCGCCATGTTCTGAATCTACAATTAACACCACCACGTTGGTCACAGTCGAAAAAAACATTCCATATGAAATCCGCAGCTCACAGTGTCACGCCATGCATTCAACTCAGAAGTTGGGCGACGAAACTATATCCAGTCTACAAATGGAGCACAAATGCATCGGCCACCGTCCGGCAGAAGCAAAAAATGTGCCTTGGCTCCAAACAGTGCACCTGCCTAGTGTCAATTTTTACCGGAAAGTCACAATGTTTCACAACATAAAAGTAGAAACATTAAGAGATGAGGACGACCAAAAAGAAAATGGACTAAAGGAGTCACTGTTACATTATTACTCTGCACACACAGCATACCGGGCAACCGGGCATGCCCTAGCTTGGATACATATCATTTTTTAATCCTCGACCTCTAACGACACAAAACTGAATATGGACAAAATAAAGAAATTACTAGGGAAAAATTACAAATGATACTATCAAGAGGAAGAATTAGATCCACACACAACAAACGAGTTACCATTTGCAGAAGATTAATCTCTACTCTACAACGGGTTTCCCCTGTTGTTCACGAGACCTCATTGTGGAAGAAAACAAGAACAGTCTCACTGCCTGCGCAAAAGCATGTCGTAAGAGTCAACTAACTGGGAGCTTCCTTTGATGTCAGAGTACATCTGCCGAAGAGGCACGGAGTCAATAGTCTGCATGCAAATGAGCCAGACCTGTAAAACGTATGTGCATGCAACATTCAGTTTCTGGAACAGGACTTGAGTCCAGAAGTGGACGAACTAACAAAACTTTGCGCCAGTGTTTACAGCTGGTGAACACGAAGAAGAAGAAGATTCAACAGCCACAAGAGTAGACTACACGATGATTTAAACAGGCTAAGTTCAACAATATCAATATTTCAAGATAACGACGTAAACAGTGTGTGTTATTCAACGGGTGTGAAATTTTTCAGTGTTCTCGATGTGATTTACGTGTTTTCCAGTGTTCTCTTAAGGATGAATCTGTGTCAGGTCCAGCAAATCGGCAGTTCACAAAAATCTGCTCTAGAAACAATATACGAGATTAGAAAATCCATCAAACGTAACAACAATCAGAGCTCGAGAACAGGTCAGCAATCTCTCACTCATTGTAAACAAACTAGCCAAGCGACAAAAATCGGAACATGGAATGTTTGTGGTCTTACAAATAATGAACCAGAAATAGTAGAGTTCATGATGAAACATAAGATCGATATAATGGGAATATCAGATTGCAGGAAAAAAGGCAACATAACAAAAGAAATTCATAACAACTATGTCATATTTTGGAGCGGCGTTAAGAAAGAGCAGAGAGCGACTCACGGAGTCGGTTTTATTCTCCATCCGGATATCGCTAAACATGTAAAGAATATAGAATATGTATCTGAAAGGATTATAGTATTGCAACTCTACGGGAAAACAAGAAATACAAGCATTGTGCAGGTATACGCACCCACCAATGATGGTTACACCTTGGAAGAGAAAGATAACTTCTTTGACTCAGTGTCGGATGTCATCAGTCAGATACACGCAAATGATGATCTTATGGTAATAGGTGACCTAAATGGGGCATATAGGGCAGAGGCGAACACCGTGGGAGGAATATATCGGGCCACACTCAGACAACAGCAAAGTCTGCAATTACAACGGGCAGCGTATTTTAGAACTTTGTGCAGAGCATGGCATTTATGTCACCAATAGTTTCTATCAGCATCGACAAAGCCAAATAAATACCTGGTATAAATGGAGCAAACCCAGACCAGGCCGCACAGTTGGACTACATACTAAATCGACAAAAGAGAAGAAGCTTAGTAAAAGACGCAAGAGTAATTCCTAACATCTCTTTAAATACAGACCATCGACCGCTGATCGTATATCTAAGCGAAGCAACAATTAACAAAAAACCAAAAACATCAGTACGTACCTCAATGATTGACATAAGACACTTAAGCAATCTAGACAACCAAGCAAAAGTACAGGCAGAAATGACGGCGAAGATGGCTGAGCTAATAACATCAAGTGACAATGTGGAAGCTGCGTGGCAAAAATTTAAGAACACTCTTCTGAACTGCCTAACAACACTCTGTGGTATTAGATACACAGGAGGAACGTTCAGGAAAAAAAACAGCATGGTGGAATGATAAAGTAAAACAAGCAGTGAAATGTAAAAAGGAGCAATACAAGAAATGGCTAAGATCCCGCTCAGATGACGATTATATCAAGTACAGAATTGCCAGGCGACAATCTGCAAGAGAAATTAAACAATCCAAGGAAACATCCTGGATCATGTATGGGGAAAATCTTACCAAAATCTGTGCTAAATCTAGTAGACAGTTTTACAAAACCATTGCAAAAATGAGGACTAGAGATGAACCATTCCAGCCATCTGAATATGTCAATGATAGTCAAGGCAAACCCATACATGAGGAGGGTAAGATCAGAGAAAGGTGGAAAGAATATTTTCAGACTCTTCTGAATGTAACAGGAAATGAGGAAACAGTACCATTCACACCCAGATGTACAAACGAGGAACAGCCTACAATAATCGAACAAGAAGTCAGAGAAGCAATCAGATGCAGTCCCAAAAATAAGGCATCAGGTGTTGATGGAATATCAGCCGAGGCAATACAGGCTTGTGGAGAAATTGGAGTCACCTGGCTACTCCACATATTTAGGAAAGCCTGGAATGAAAAGAACTGTACCAATAGACTGGCAAAGAGCTCTTATAGTCCCAATTTGGAAAAGAAAAGGCAATAAGCAAGATTGTAACAATTACAGAGGCATCTCCCTTCTAAGCCACGTAGGAAAAATGTTTGCCAAAATTCTGGAACAACGAATTAGACCCGTTGTAGAACCGATCCTGAGCCCATCACAGGTCAGATTTAGGAAAGGAAGAGGGTGTACTGACGCTATTTTTGCCTTAAGACAAGTTAGCGAAAAGACAATAGAATACAGACATCAAATGAACATCGCTTTTATAGATCAAGAAAAAGCTTTCGATAGAGTAAACAGAAATTTATTATGGAAAGTTTCTTGAAAACTATGGTATAAATGGAACAATTTTAGATTGTGTTAGGGCTATTTATAGACAAAGTGAAAGTGCCATTAGAACAAGAGCTGGCATCACAGACTGGTTCCCAGTAACATCAGGAGTAAGACAAGGTTGTGTATTATCACCTTTACTTTTCATAATATTTATGGACAATATTAATAAAATAGACATAACACCAACAGATGTCGATAAACAGGAGGACTTCAATGAGCTGCTCTTTGCCGACGATCAATGCATATTTCACAGTGATAGTAAACAGCTGCAAGACCACATGAACCTACTACACGACAGTTGCCTCAAGCATCATATGAAGATCAATACTGAAAAGACAGAAGTCATGAGCATAAGTAGAAAGCAACAGACCATCGACATAAAGATTCTAGATCACAGCCTAAAACAAGTGCAAGAATTTAAATACCTGGGAAGTATCTTTACATCCAATGGTAAAATAGACAGAGAGATTGAAGCAAGAATCCAACAAGCCAACAATGTCGCATACCAGCTTGCCCCAATTTTAAAACACCCTGCTGTCCCAGCTGAGATAAAAAGACAAATTATAAATAAAATCTTTATACCGACATTAGGTTATCAATGTCAGACTTGGACATTAACAAAAGAACATGAGAGAAGACTAACCACCTGTGAAATGAGATGTTTGAGAATGGCTGCGAATAAAACCAGAAGAGATCGAGTGAGAAACGATGTGATTTACAAGAACTATTGGAAACCATACCCATCGTTAAATTTATTGAGAAGCAAAGAATGAAATGGTTTTGGTCACCTAATGAGAATGGAACAACGATGCCAGCATCAAGAGCATACAACATGAAAATCGAAACAACAAGAGGCAGGGGAAGACCAAGAAGAAGATGGATTGAAGGAGTCACGGACAACTTGAGACTTCATAACATCACGGCATATGAAGCGACTGAGCGCGCCCTGGCTCGGTTGCCGATCATCTGATAGACTGCGACGCCTAGCGGCACAAGCAGATTTTGACCAAAAAAAGAAGAAGAAGAAGTTCAACATGGAGACGATATAACATTAAAGAAGTTACCACGGTCATCATCATCACCATTAAGTAGCAGGTCCTTAGCAGAACGTCGCTCTCGTTATGGTCTGCCTGAAAGAAACTCGGTCTCTCACCAGTTCTCCCGCCTCATGCACTTTCATACTCAAGAAGTCACTTATATCTTGTGCCAGTCTTCGTGAGTTTTTTGAGATACTAAAATGTTAGTTTCCCGTCGCTTTCCACATCCACATGGCCTTAGACTGCGTCCTCAGCGTTCAGCAACCTTTTCGATTGCTTGGGCAAGTGAGTGCCCTGCTCTGTGATGCTCCTGCTAACAGCAGAGGGCCCCCCAGAGGATACCACGGCCAGCTCCAGATATAAGGCCATAGAGCTGAAACGGGAAATCCTGTTTTTTTTTAGGTTGGCGTGGCCGGTCGGTGGTAACAATTGTTATCAAGTAGATTTATACACAAATTGAACTACAGTTTAATTAATTTGCGACATCTGTTATTGAATGAATTATCATTTTAAAAGACAAATATTTTTTAACAGCCCATTTATTTATCCTTAAAATGATAAATCGTTCAGTAAAACACGTTGAAATTATTTAAACTGTAGTTCACATCGTCACGAAAAAAATGAATTCCCGTTTCAGCTGTGTGACCTTATATTTGGAGCTGGCCGTGGTAAATACAACTAAAGTAATGCAGGTCTGCAAATTTCCCAGTCGGCTACATATCGGGTTGAGCGGTTCTTGTCCGGAGCAATTTAGAAAATGGAAATATCTAGAAAGGATACTGTGCTTGGAGAGCTGCCGCGGTGTAGAGGCAAGACGCTCACCTGCGGGCCAGGCTACTAGGAATTTCCCTGGGAAGTAAAGTAGCCCGACGTGATGTTGACCGCCTTATCCACGAAGTGTCGAATGTTCTGTAACATTGTGTTCTTTTATCTTTCTACTTCTTTCTATGCGTGCCGATCAATACATTTTCTGTTTTTTTTTTTTTTTACATTGTGAGTGTCGTGCGCCATGCGCCTTCTGCGGCAGTGGCTTAATAGGGGTGTTTTACTAAAGACCTAAAAAGTATTATACTAGCTGACGCCTTGGAGTCGGTAATATCCAAACGAGAAAGTGTGCCAAAATGTATTTTAGAATAGCTAGAAGAAATACTAACTAGATTTGCTGCTGTTTTGCCAGAAATCTGGCCCCAGTGCACGTGTTCTGTGTCAAAAATGTGCACTGTCAGCAAGCAAGTTTTGCTCATTTATCTTTACCTGTATTATTTAGATAACTGGCATTTTACCTGTTTAACAACGTGCGTGAGGTGGCCAGTCCGATGTTACTGTAGGCTGGGTTTCTTTTGTGAAGAAAAGTGAAGGACCCTTTTCAACTCCTTCAGGCGTATTGGGCTAGCCTTATATTTTATAGATCAATGGGCACTTTTTGGGTGATGTGGTCAGCACCATGCCGGACGCCTTATTTCAAATAACAGCACCTGGAACCAGCTAACGGCTAAAATCTAAAAGGGTGAAATCTCTTTTGCTTTTAAGATCCAACACAATGCCATTTTTGTTTCCATGATCTAATTACGTTAACACCTAAGTACACACTTGTTATTTTAGAACTCCACTTTGACTCTGAAATATAACTTAATGGTTAAACCGGATTTTTGGGACAGCAAAATCAGCAATCAATCAGTAATCAATCAGTAACAGTACTGATCTGCTCTTCCATTACTTTATTATTAATTGACTTTCTTGTGCAGCGATAACAGTGCACATACCTCCGCAGGGAGTAAACTACTGCCATTACATCTTACTGTACCCATCGTTTATAATGTTACTTTAAAGCAAACAGTCATGAAGATTCCATGATTTCTTCCAGTCATTAAATTATACTGTACCCATCTTTTATAATGTTACTTCAAAGCAAACAGTCAGTCAAAAAGATTCCATGATTTCTTCCAGCCATTACATCATACAGTACCCATCGTTTATAATGTTACTTCAAAGCAAACAGTCAGTCAAAAAAATTCCATATTACATCATACATTACCCATCGTTTATAATGTTACTTCAAAGCAAACAGTCAGTCAAAAAGATTCCATGATTTCTTCAAGCCATTACAAATTCTCAAGACATTGCCGCGGAATGAACAACACAGTACCACACCCACATTCCACGAATAGGCACGACCCAGCCAAAGGTCATGTGTGTGTATGTGTGTAAGTTGTACCCCACCAGGACATTACACAAAGCGATAAACACCCGGCGACACAAAGTTCCACAATTCGGATGAGGTCCCAAAATCCCTGTTCAGCCGTTAGGCTATATTTAAGGCCCGGCTATATTCAGGGCCCCTAGCAAAAGCCAGGATGGGGCTTCAAAAAACCAAAAATTGCATTCTACATGGATACGTCTATAAATGAAGTCTAGCAAAAAGGTCATATCGTTTATCTGTAAACAAGACATGCGCACGCTGACCTTGAATACACGCTCAAGAACCATATAGAACTGAAGGGCTTTAGTAGCTTGTCGCCCCAGCCCCCTTGGGGGATGGCTGGTCTCGAAGTATGACATTCGCCTCGAGTGTTGGAGGTCCTAGGTTCAAAACCCGGTGAAGACTGGGATTTTTTCACGTTGACTTTAATAATTTCCCCTGGTGTCTGGACAGTAAGATCGGACGCCCGTGTGTATTTTTGCGCACTTAAGAAATACTTTGGCAGTTGAAAACAGAAAAAGAGTAACCCAACGACGCTACCCGGGCAAAAATTGGAGTTGAAATTCTACCCAAAAGTATTTCAGGATCCTCGCTGTTGCAAACGAGTTCGTGCACAGAGCTGAGATTCTTGAGACTCAGGCTTGAGTTAGAAGTAGAACGGGGCACTTATGGGTTTACATCCGTGTGCCATGATGTTGATGCGTTGAATAAACTTAACTAACTAAACTAAATTTGTCAAATGTCTAAGCTGGCCCCTTCTCAGGCACGTGGAAAAGTTCTCTGTTTAAATTGTTGTTGTTGTTGTTTAGACATATTCTTTCTTTTTTTATTATTTTTTTTTTTAATTTAATGATATTTATGTCTAACTCATCACATTCTAATTTTTTATTATTTCACAATTTTTGTTACTAAGCGTTTGGTGTTAGTTTTCCCCCTTCCACGACAGCAGTCTGTGGGATTAACACCTCAAGTAAGAGAATCAGACCGGTACAAATCTTTGAAACACCGTTTAACCACAAACCATTCAGCACTTGGTGGGCGATATGCTCAGCATCATGCCGGCCGCCTTTACTTCCCATGACTATACCTGGTACCCACGCAAGGCTGGGTCGACCTGAGAGCCAATCATTTTTTGAAGAAAAAGAAAGTCCGGCTGCTTCAGAACTCGAACCCACTTTTCACGCCTTAGACGCATCGGGCATATGGGAAGAGCACCCATATTTTTACAGACCAATCGGCACTAGGTGGGTAATGTGGTCAGCATATCGTCGGCGGTCTTTACTTCCCCAGGACATACATCGTGGTACCCATTTTAGGCTGGGTCGACTTGCTACGCCCTATCATCTATATTATAAGTTCTCTTTGTGCCTAGTGGCACATCAGGCTTCAGAGAGGACTTTCCATGCTTTACAGAAAGGCTGTAGGAGTGACCAGAAGAGATATAAAGTCGACACAGAACCAGTTCTAAATTACATACAAAGACTGCAAATGAAATAGTTTGCTTACTTGGAGGTAATGCCTTCTGATGCTATACTATATAAGGCATATACCAAAAGAGGAGAGGGGCGTAGAGCAAGAGGTAGACCAAGAAAACTGGAAAGATAACATTAGAGAAACTCTACAGCACCACGATGCGTCTATGGTCATAGCAGCCAGAACACGAAGCTGTACCTTATTGCTCCCTCGACATTTGTAGTGGCAAAATAAAGAAAGCAAAGAAGAAGAAGAGGCAGAGAAAGAATAAAAACTTTTATTTTAGTTATGTCCCTTTAAATAACTGGGCGAGGTTAGCTGAGCAGTTACAATGTCGTGGACTCTCGTGCGGGAGACCTCGGTTCAACCCCCGGTTAAGGTAATGGAGTTTTTCCTTCAAGGACACAATTAAACATCCTAAACTGCACAGTCCGTGGCGACAGCACTAACCACGCAGCCCTAAATCCTCAGGCTCACGACAGCCCCAAACCCCCCTTATCTACACCGACATAAAAAGTAAATAAACAGCCAGTAGTGACAGGTTTTTAGTTACAAAGTAACAGGGTTAGACACCGCAAGAGCTAATACAATTTGTAAAAGGGGGAAAGAGGGGCGGCGAAGTGGTCATCTTCTTTGCCTGGTAAGTAAAGTAAAGGACCATATTCCACGCCTTCAGACGCATGGGCATATAGGGCTAGACCTAAATTTTATAGACTAATCAGCAGTCTCTGAGTGATGTGGTCAACAACACGTCGCCAGCCGCCTTTACTTCCCATGACTGTACCTCGTACCCCTCAAGGCTAGGTAGACCTGACCTCCCTCCTTCCCCCAAAAAGGACGTTCGACCCCAAATAATGGTCACGACACACAGGTTGAGAACCGCTGGTCTAGCTGCTACACTACAGCGGCTGCCTGTTTGCCTGGCGCTCAGCTATGTCACGGCGGCTGCCTGTTTGCCTGGCGCTCAGCTGTGTCACGGCGGCTGCCTGTTTGCCTGGCGCTCAGCTGTGTCACGGCGGCTGCCTGTTTGCCTGGCGCTCAGCTGTGTCACGCGGCTGCCTGTTTGCCTGGCGCTCAGCTGTGTCACGCGGCTGCCTGTTTGCATGGCTCAGCTGTGTCACGCGGCTGCCTGTTTGAATGGCTCAGCTGTGTCACGGTGGCTGTCTGTTATGGGTATTTTTAATCGACCTTGGCTGTCATGTTGACCATGTTGTAAACTACCGGGCAAAACTCTGGTTGTTAATCAGCTTTTAGTGTTTGGTCTTGTTCTATAACCTGAGTTTTTTGTGCAAATCCGTTTTACTGATCTGATTTTTTTTTTTAGGTAGACTGTTGGTTCCAGGCAGATGTACTCTGACTTTGATGGAAATATTCCTAACTTGCCGACTCTGACGACATGCTTGTTATGGGGCAGTGGGTCTATTCACCCACCCCACCCGACCCCCACAATGAGACTCCTGAACCCACACGAGGAACAACGTGTGAAGGCTTGGTAAAATATGCATGTAATGAACTGGTCTTTTCGCCTTAAAAGACACGGGCATTTCTGTTTTTGGATTTTCAAGTGTTAACGCACTAGTAAAAGTAAAGCACACTTTTCCAAGCCTTTAGGCCTATAGGGCATATAGGGATAGATCTATATTTTTTATAGACCAAATGGCACAAGATGGGTGATGTGGTCAGCAACACGCTGGCCGCCTTCACTTCCATGCACTGCACCCGGTACCCGCTCAAGGCTGGGTAGACCTGGAAGTCAAGGTCATTTTTGAAAAAAGTCCGGCTACGCCAGGGAGCGATCCCACGACCTTCCGATCTGCACGTGCGAATCTAGTCGGTCCGCCACAGCGACTCCCGTTAACGCGCTAGTGACAATTTAAAATTAGAATAGTGACTCTTAAATGTTTCACTTTCTATATACTCGCTCAGCTTGCCTCGAAGTATCCACTTTATGCGCTGCGTCTACAGCAAATACGCGTTTTGTCAACTCTAGTGTTTTTTATTTTCCACACACACACGCTTTACACAAATGTGATAACTTGTGTATTTTATTTATTTCAGAAATTTCATTTTTTTTCGACAAGAACAGTGCATATCCCACAAATCATTGAGAAGTAGGATTGTTTTGTGCGGGTAGACTAATTGCCGTGACACCGCCCGGTCTGTGATACAAGGAGAACAAACACAAAAACACGATGCAGTATTCAGAGGATGCAGACTGGGACCAGGCAGAAGAAGAAGAGGAGATGTCCCAGGCGGAGAGGGAGTTGGCAGATGATGCCCAGTGGAAATTAATTCAGAAGAATACCTTTTCAAGATGGGCCAATGAGCATTTGAAAACCGTTAACCTAACGTTGACGGATTTGGAGTCTGATTTTTCGGATGGATTGCGATTGGTTGCCTTGGTCGAGGTGTTGTCCGGGAAGAAGTTCAAGCATGTCAACCGCAGGCCGAACTTTAGGACACAGAAGTTGGAGAATGTTACTATGGTGCTGAAGTTTCTGGAGGAGGATGAAGGGATTAAAATCGTTAATATTGGTAAGTAGTCCTTTGTTTTATCTTTGTCGTCATCGTTATCATAATCGTTATCATGATCGTTATTATCATCGCTATCATCATCGTTATCATTATCGTTATTATCATCGTTATCATCATTATGATCATCGTTATCTTTATCATCATCATTTTCATCATCGTTATCATCATCGTTTTCGTCATCGTTATCATCATCGGTATCGTCATAGTTATCATTATCGTTATCATCATCAGGTTCGTGTTATGATACAGAAAGGCTTGTTATCAATAATGCAGGCTATGTAGACTCAAACGCATATATACATATACACACATGCAGAGATGCATGCACAAACACATTTATACACACATAGACTAATACATACACATGCACACATCCATACACTTACGTGCATCTACACACATGCACTCGCATGCATGCATACACAGGTAATTCACATAAACAACCACACACTGAAATATACGCTTACGTATCACCGGTGCACGTTCATACACGCATGCATGCAAACACAGTCATACCCACACACCCAAGTATACCAACGCCTGAATACATATACACACATACATTCACATTCATACAAACACAAACACTAATACATACTCCAACTCATACTCATGCATACACATACGCCCATATATATACAAGCAACTCACCGATACACAATCACCCATACACACATAAACACCCAGATATCCTTAGAGAAGGAAAAATCAACGGTGATCTTTTCTCCTGGTGGGGGAGTCTGAAAAATATGAAGAGCGAGAGAGACAGACAGACCGACACAGCGCGCGAGAGAGAGAGAGAGAGAGTACGCTAGAGTAGATGCGAGAGATAAAAGGCGGGGGCCTGAAAAAAGTAACGAGAACACACACACACAGAGGGGGGGGGGGAGAGAGAGAGAGAGAGAGAGAGAGAGAGAGAGAGAGAGAGAGAGAAGAAGAAGAAGAAGAAGAAGAAGAAGAAGAAGAAGAAGAAGAAGAAGAAGAAGAAGAAGAAGAAGAAGAAGAAGAAGAAGAAGAAGAAGAAGAAGAAGAAGAAGAAGAAGAAGGGAGAACTTAAAGAAAGTTAAGAGAGAGAGAGAGAGAGAGAGAGAGAGAGAGAGAGAGAGAGAGAGAGAAAAGAGGGAGGGAGATCTTAAAAATTGAAAAGAACGAGAGAGAGAGAGAGAGAGAGAGAGAGAGAGAGAGAGAGAGAGAGAGCGCTATAGTAGTAACGAGAGAGAAAAGGGAGGAGGGAGAACCTAAAAAAATGAAGAGAGAGAGAGAGAGATACAGTAGCAGCAAGGGATAAAAGGGGGAGGGGGAACTTGAAGAAAGTGAAGAGAGAGAGAGTTAGAGAGAGAGAGAGAGAGAGAGAGAGAAAAAGAGAGAGAGAGAGCTAGAGTAGTAGCGAGAAAGAAAAGGGATGAGGGAGAGGCTAAAAAAACGAAGAGAGAGAGATACAGTAGTAGCAAGAGAGAAACAGAGGGAGGGAGAACTTGAAGAAAGTGAAGAGAGAGAAAGAGAGAGAGAGCTAGAGTAGTCGCGAGAAAGAAAAGGGAGGAGGGAGAACCTGAAGAAAGTGAAGAGAGAGAGGGAGAGAGCTGCGGAATTAATGAGAGAGAAAAAGGGAAGGAAGAACTTGAAAAAAGTGAAGAGAGAGACAGAGAGAGACATAGAGAGCTAGAGTAGTGGCGAGAGAGAAAATAGGGAGAAAGAACATGAAGAAAGTAAAGAGAGATACAGAGAGAGAGAGAGACAGAGAGAGCTAGAGTAGTGGCGATAGAGAAAGGGGAGAGGGGGAACTTGAAGAAAGTGAAGAGACAGAGAAAGAGAGAGAGAGAGAGAGAGAGAGAGAGAGAGAGAGAGAGAGTTAGAGTAGTAGTGAAAGAGGAAAGAGGGAAAGAACCTAAAAATGTGAAGAAAGAGCTCTAAAGAAGTCGCAGAAAGAAAAGGATGAGGGAGACATTTTAAAGCAGGCATTTATATTCTGTTAACACCGTTTGCTAGACTATCATCAGAGGGGGACATCATTGCAAAACAAAATACTGTTTGGAGGCAAACTGAGAAGTTTGCCTTCTCATCCAACAGCCTAATGTCTGGTCTGCTTGCTGTCACACATTCCATCCCTGCAAACTAGAAAATCCCTATTGATTTTAGGATGCCACTGATCGTCTTGGACTTTTCAGCTACCTTAGAGGTTCCCAAACTTCACAGACCTTTGGAGAACTTGCCAGAGAAAAGCTGTCCACGCAGTATGAATGAATAAATGAATGAATAGATGAATGAATAAATGGATGAATGATTGATTGAATGAGTCAAGAATTAACAAAATTTCACTTCGGGGCATTCCCTCATGGGCTCCGTCTCCTTTCTCAGTTGCCAACGACGAGTCTCAATATGCTGATAGTAGCAGTTGCAACCTGATTATGAGTCCGCTTATATACCTCATGGGAGCGTCCGAATCGGAAGGTCGTGGGTTCGCTCCCTGCCGGACTTTTGTCAAAAATGACGACTTCCAGGTCGACCAGTCTTGAGTGGGTACCAGGTGCAGTCCCGGGAAGTTAAGGCGGCCGGTGTGATGCTGACCACATCGCCCATCTTGTGTTGATTGCTTTGTAAAAATATAGGTCTAGCCCTATGTGTCCTATGCAGCTAAAGGCGGGGAAAAGGGTCCTTGACTTTACTAAATTTCTCCTCAGTTTTAAATACCTTTCAGAACCTCTGCTGTCACTGAATGTATGAATTCTTTGTCTGTTCTATAACACTGCTCATTGATCACAGAGAGCCTTTATCATGTCCACTTTATCATAAGTGGCTCACCGCTCAGAGAAGCGGCTTCAACCAATCTATCTGCCTGTTATTTACCTCGCACACTCAAATATCCTGGACAGAAATCTTTGATATGTTCATGGTCTGTGTCCTATTAAGTAATGTAAGCCACTCTGCGCGTAGAATCCAGTTTAAATTGTCCGAAGCATGCTCTGTGAACCCGTTACAATGACACCACACAGCATACATTTGCTCACAAACCACTACCTCTGAGATGGGAAGGAATTGTATAGAAGCTGTTGGCACCTTTCCCTCTTTCAAGGTCTATATTCTACTGACAAGAGAGAAATGTGATTTATGTCAGAGATACGTCAGTTAAGTGATTTCCATGTGTTCGTGTTTGTTGTATTGTAGATTTATGTATGTTGAATGTTGAGTTAAGAATCGATATCACAGCACTCGGGACACTCCCATAAGCACCCTGATTGTACATTCTTCTCGCCTTTCCCTTGAGTTTTGAGCTTCGATCACGTCCCCTGGTAACTCCGCGCAGCGACATTCTTCTCAGACTAGTGATCTAATTGTACTTTCGCACTGTTGACTCCCTTCCACTGGGCCCTAACAACGTTTAGCTTCTCATTTCCCAAAACACCAACATAACCTAAAGAAAATATCCAAAGGACGCTAAATACCCAGGACCTTTGAAGTGATGATTGGCCTGGCTCGCTAGCGTAGTTGGGTAAACCTGACTTCGCGACGACCGGGTGACGAACTCCTTGTGGTCTGGGTTCACGCTCGGGGATAGGCAGAAAAGCCACATTTCCCCCAGATTTACGGTATTTATCATGGAATCAAGGCAGAAGTTTTGCGATATCCATAGTACCCAGCCAAAGTGTTAAGAACTCATGGTTTCTGGATATTTAAAAAAAAAAAAAAGAAAGAAGTGATGATTGTCACTTTGCACGGAGCATGCATGTCTTCCTCGCCCTTGCTGAATGCACTCTGTGAGTCAGTTACAAATACGAGACATGTGTACATCTGATTTCAAGCCAGCAGAAGGCAGCAGTGACTGCCTCCACCTCCATTATCAAACAAGACGCTAGATAATGGGCTGATTAAGGTTTTTTAGCAGCAATGTTTACTTGTCGTTGGTGATTGTAATATTGTGAAGCTGAGTGCTTCTACTTTCGTGTTGCTTGATTTGATATCATTTCATATTTACAGATAACAGTTTTCTTCTTCTTCTTTGCGTTCACCAGCTGTAAACTCTGGTGGAAGTTCTGGTTGTTCGTCCACTTCTGGACTGCAGTCCTGTTCCAAAACCCGAGTGTTGCGTGTGCATCTGTTTGGGAGATCTGACACATTTGTGTGCAGACTGTTGGTTCCTAGCCTCTCAGGCAGATGCACTCCGACAGAGAAATGTGCTATGTAGTGTTATGATGAGGAATGAGAGTCGCAGCCTATGGCGATGGCGTTTGTGTCTAGCAAGACCCGTCCACTTTTAAAGTCTTCCTCGATCAGAGCATAGGATTTCAGGATTTGTTGCCATAAGTTAAGTTAGTTGCGTATCCTTTACAGGACGTTGCAGAACCAACCCTAACAGTCCCTGGCTGTTGTGTGGTTTCTCTAGGCAAGTTACATCCAGTAGTTTTCCATTGCTTTCTGGACGGTCGGCTTTCTTGATACCACTGTCGAAACCAACGTAAGGCGCATTGCCCGCAGCTGGGATCGAACCTGGCATCCCGGCATTACGAAGCGAAGCGTTCGCATCGACTTAGCCACAGAGCCGACTTGTTGCTATAGCATGTATTTAATTTGCTTCTTCTCAGACATTCAGCTCTCCTCCTTTCTGCAATCATGTCTTCCTTTATTCCTATTCCCTTTCTGATTGCCAGGTATTTTTTTTACGCGCGCAGCAATCCACACGGGCGTCCGATCTCACTACCGAGAGACCAGGTAGAATTACTAGAAGTAAAAAAAAACGCGAAAAAAATGCCAGCCCTTACCGGGGATTAAACCTGGAACTTCTAGCACTCAAGGCGGACACCATGCCTCGAGACCACCCAGTCCCCTGCGCGTCGTTAAGTGTTGGACTGGATGAAATCGGTGATACTGTTTGGGAGTCACTGTGTTACCTTAAGGTTTCTTGCATGGTAAAGAGAGGGAAGGTGGTGGCACACACAATCTAACGATTGTACAAGCAGAGATGGGACAGCTGCAACAATTAGCCTACACCAGGCGCCTCGAGTGTTGGACTGGACGCTATCCGTGATGCAAAAAGGATTGTACCGGATAATACGGTGTTGGAAAGAAGGGGGGGGGGGGAGTGGGGGGGGGGGGAGGGACTATAGTGCGTCTCGGAAGTCAAAGGACCTTAGGATGTTATAATTTACAATTCCACAGGTGCTGCTATTTTCTTAAAGCGGCGAATTTCTTTGAACGTTGTTTGACTAATAATTTGTGCACACCTAATAAAAAAAAATAGAATATACGGTTACGAAACACGCCTGGAGATTATTTGAAAATCAGTGCGCATGTGCAGAGAGAGAGATGCGTGTCGATTATTTTGATAGCCTGTAGAGCATACAATAAAAAGTTGAGTTCATCTAACATCTCACCCGTAGCATCTGCTGCAGGTGACCACTTGAAAGAGAAATGGACATGAAACGCGCACAATTTGATGTTTTGAAACGTTCCTCTTACTCCATTTACTCAAATTGTTGTAAAATACTTTCAAGGACACCATTATTAACAGATTGCAGGCCAAATTTCAACAGTTTACAACGGTTACTTAGTTATAGATTTTTAAAGCTTTAGCAGGACTTCTGGAAGGCACTATACTCCACATTAGCCGCCTGAAATGTTGGACTGGGCGCCATCCGTGACATCGAAAGGATTGCACCGCACTCTACGGAGTGGAGTCGGGCGGCGATCCCTGTATGGCCGGATGGTAATGGTGTTCCTTCAAAATTAGTCCGTGGTAAAGCCAGTGGTTCGAGACTATTTGTTCTCCTCCTGTTCCTCCACTATAGCTAACGCCACAACCTCCTCTACTCAGCTTGTTAGTTATTTAGTTAGTTGGATTATCATCATTGCACTCCGGACATTTCCATAGGTGCTCAGATCTTACCTCAGCATCAACCCCGGCCTCCGGTGGTAAATAGTACCAGTTCTTTGTCGATTAACAAGTCCTCCTCGTTTTTATCATATACCGATCTTAACTCCCAAGTCAATCATTCTGACAAGTGATGTGGATTCACTGCCACCAAGGTCCTCCATTTTTCCTTTTCCTCTGAGGGCATTAATAAAACAACATGATCCATACGTTGACCGTTGGGAGCAATAACGGATCCAGCCAACCTATCAGTTCTTTTATTTCCATCGACACCCACGAATCCGGGATGGAAAATGAAGAAGACAATAATGAACTTCATTTGGGACTACCGACAGCCTCGGGGTTGCGGACTTCCTAGACCTGCCACGCTACAGTCATAGCTTAATAAAGTTGGTTGAACACCTCAAGCTGAGGTTTGAGGTTATGGCACACGGATGTAACCCATAATTACTCCGTTCTTTTTCTAACTCAAGCCTGAGTCCGAAGAAGCTCAGCGCAGAGCACAGGCTCTGTAGCACCGGCGAGGATCCTGAAATACTTTGGGTAGATTTGTAACTCCAAATTTTACCTCTGCAGCGCCGTTAGGCTACTGTTTTCAATTTCCAGCTGCCAAAGTATTTTTTACGTGCGCAACAATCCACACGGGCGTCCGATCTCATTACCCACAGACTAGGTGGAATCACTAGAAGTGGAAGTCCAAGTGAAAAATCCCAGCCTTTACCTGGGATTGAACCAGGACGCAGCTCGTTCTTTAACACCTCAAACTGTAAGAAACCAACGACAGAGCAGGGTTGGCTGCCGAGGGATGTGGTGTTCTTCAGTTTGATATTCCTCGGTATGGGTTCGGGGTCACATGGGGTGGGGGGGGGGGGGGGGGGAGTGGGGGTGCAGCGAAGTAGACACACTGCCCCCTACCAAGCCTGTTGTAACAGGAACTTGCTAAAATCGAATATGTTCGGTCAAAAGGGGGAGAAATCGCAGTCTGAAAAACGCAGCACAATGTGCTGTCATTTTAAAGCCGAACACAGAAGAAGAAGAAGAAGAAGAAGAAGAAGAAGAAGAAGAAGAAGAAGAAGAAGAAGAAGAACAAGAACAAGAACAAGAACAAGAACAAGACGAAGAACAAAAGGAAGACGAAGAAGACGAAGAAAAAGAAGAACAAGAAAAAGAAGAACAACAACAATAAGAAGGAGAAGAAGAAGAAGATAAAGAAGAAGAAAAAGAAGAAGCGGAAGAATGAGAATTCAATTGATCTCCAGATATTATTAAGGTGTCTTCGGCTTGTACTTGTGTTGGCTTCGTAACATGACTGTTGGCATCGTTTTGTCTTTCCACACGATAATGTTAAATTGTTATAGATGCATCTGCACAATAAGCGAGGAACCAACAATCTGCACACAAATAGCCAGATATGTAGAACGGAAGCACACGCATACTCAAGTTCTGAAACAAGACTAAAGTCCAGAAATGGACGAACAGCCAGAACTTTCCATCGGAGTTTACAGCCAGTGAACAAAATAGAAGAGGAAATTTTAGAGTTATAATTAACAGGGACTCACAACACAAACTAACTGCAACCAAACACTCACACAACACACACACGATCAAATTACTCATTTCCCTCACCTCTTTCCCCTACCACCCCCTGCAACAGTTATGCTAATTAAGCGCCACTGATACGAGCACGAGCGTGCACGTGTGTTTGTTATCTGTTGTAGCTAAATATTTGTTGAATATGTGACCTGATAATTTTTTTTTTTTTAAACATTCCCGCATGCTTTTAGTGAAAAAGGTATATATGTGGATTTATGTATGTGTGTCACTGTATGTGGGTGCATGCGTGTTAAAGTGAGTGAGTGGGGGGTAAGGGGGGGGGGGGCTGTATATGTGTGTGTGTGTGTGTGAGTATGTGCGTGTGCTAGTATATGTGCCTGCATTTTATCACCAATGCGTTTTTTTTCCCTTGATATTTATATTCTTTGCATTCTGCTGCGAGTAAATGTTTTACGGCTTGTCTGCTTATGTCCATGCTTTACACATATATTACAACACAGGTTCTACATAATACTTTAACACTCTTTTTATTACGACAAGTGATTTATATATACATATATGTACCTCGCTATAATCTGAAGAGTAATTTATTTATTCTTCTTCTTCTTCTTCTTCTTCTTCTTCTTCTTCTTCTTCTTCTTCTTCTTCTTCTTCTTCTTCTTCTTCTTCTTCTTCTTCTTCTTCTTCTTCTTCTTCTTCTTCTTCTTCTTCTTCTTCTTCTTCTTCTTCTTCTTCTTCTTCTTCTGCTTCTTCTGCTTCTTCTGCTTCTATATATTTGGTAAAGGTCCTTTTTCCCACACTTGCAGGCGTATTGGTCATATAGGGCTAGAACCTAGATGTTATAAATTTGGCGGCACTTGGTGGTTGATGTTTTCAACATCACGCTAGCCGCCTTTACTGCCCAGGAGTTTACCTGGCACCCACTCAAAGTCGACCTGGAAGCCAAGATAGTTTTTGAAAAAAGTCCGGCTCAGTCAGTACTAAAACCCACGACCTTTCGATCCGCAGACGAGTGTCTAGCCGTCACACCACACGGCTCCCATATATATATATATATATATATATATATATATATATATATACGTGTGTGTGTGTGTGTGCTATCTCATGATTTCAAAAATGGGGAAGAGGTTAAGTTTACTATCTATAAACTATTTAGACAGTGCCAATGAGATACTTTTCGAAAGTGCCCCCATATTGTCCCCAACATAATATCTACTTTTTTCCCCCGTTATTATGATTATTTTCAGATTGGTTTACTTCGTTTCAGGCCATGTTTTGCTTCGTTGTAAAACACCCTGGTAGAGGCTATGCGTAATTATTGTTTTTGCTTTTCCGTTATAAGGAGTCAGTTTTCTGTGAAGTATTTTTATTTTGCTAATGTTGCAGTAGTTTATTACGTTGAGAAGGACTTTGGTAGAAACTTTACATTTGAGAAGGGGTGGGAAAAAAAAGGGGGGGGGGGTACTTTTACGTTATAAGGAATACCATATTGTCCCTAACCATAAAAACATGGTTACTATATATATTTGCTTATATTTTTATATATATATATTGCATAGTTTATTACGTATATATTGGTAGAACTATACATTTGAGAAGGGGTATATATATAGGGGGGGGGGATATATATATATATATCATACATATATATATATATATATATATATATTCCTTTTACCGAAGCTTAAGTTAACATCTCATTCATTGAATGATTCAGTCTCTGTATAAAACATACATTATGGTGTGTGTGTATGTGTATGTGTGTGCAGGTATGTGTGTGCGTGTGCGCGCTCGCGCGCGTGTGTGTGTGACACGGCTGTGACAGACATGAGCTGTAAAACTATAACCTGTACTGAATCATACCATGTTCTCACCAGATGGCGCATTGGTGTTTAAATTAGCAGAATACATTTCACACTTGACGTAGCGTACCATAACGGTGATATTTGCATGCAAGGCTGCCGAAGTTGGTGCTTTAGTAAACATTTGGTACTGTTTGATCCCTGCAGGACAAAACTATTTTTGGTACCACGCTGGATGTTTTAGTACTTTTTAGACATTTTACATAAATATTTTAAATGTTTGGTTTGTACACTGGATCCAGTAGGTGTTGCTGAAGTCCGACTGTTATGCCAGTGGTCTTGAAATTTTCCCGACTTTTTGAAGAAGAACATTAGAAAGCAAACAGTAAAGTATAGGTCCCTTTTCCACGCCTTTAGGTGTATAGGGCATATAGGGCTAGACCTATATTTTTATAGACCAATAGGCACAAGATCGGTGATATGGTCAGCATCACACCGGCCGCCTTTACTTCCCGGAATGCACCTAGTACCCACTCAAGGCTGGATCGACCTGGAAGCCAAGGTCATTTTTGAAGGGGAAAAAAACACATTATGAATTATTAAATAAAGAATGGAGGGAACTAAAAAAGCAAGATAAACTATATATGCTTAAAAAAATCCAAAGAAATTGGTGGAGAAAGAAAATCATTTTGTATCAGCCTTAGAAATTATGCCTAGTCTTTTGGCATTACCTTATTCCTCTACAGCTGTCGGCCATTTTCTCTCTGCTTAACAATATTGAGAATTTACAACAATTTCGCTGTAATTTGATGTTTTGATGGGATCAAAGTTATTACTCCAGGACATTGGTTACACCAGCTTAAAGCCGACACAACAGCTTTATAACTGACACAGCAGCTTTATAACTGACACAGGAGCTTTATAACTGACACAGCAGCTTTGTGACTGACACAACAGCTTTGTGACAGACACAACAGCTTTGTGACTGACACAGCAGCTTTATAACTGACACAACAGCTTAGTAACTGACACAGCAGCTTTACAACTGACACAGCAGCTTTAAAACTGAAACAGTAGCTTTGTAACTGACACAGCAGTTTAAAAACTGACACACCAGCTTAAAGCCGACACAAGAGCTTCATAACTGACACAGCAGCTTTATAACTGACACAGCAGCTTTAAAACTAACACAGCAGCTTTATAACTGACACAACAGCTTTGTTACTGACACAACAGCTTTGTGACTGATACAACAGCTTTGTGACTGACACAGCAGCTTTATAACTGACACAGCAGCTTTATAACTGACACAACAGCTTTGTGACTGACACAACAGCTTTGTGAATGACACAACAGCTTTGTGACTGACACAGCAGATTTATAACTGACACAACAGCTTAGTAACTGACACAGCAGCTTTATAACTGACACAGCAGCTTTATAACTGACACAGCAGCTTTATAACTGACACACCAGCTTAAAGCCGACACAACAGCTTGGTAACTGACACAGCAGCTTTATAACTGACACAGCAGCTTTATAACTGACACAGCAGCTTTAAAACTGACACACCAGCTTAAAGCCGACACAACAGCTGACACAACAGCTTTATAACTGACACAGCAGCTTTTCAACATGGCAGCTTTGTAATTGACACAGCAGCTTTGTTAACTGACGCAAAAGCTTTGTAACTGGCACAGCGGCTTTGTAACTGACACAACAGCTTTGTTAACTGATACAGCAGCTTTGTTAACTGATACAACAACATTATAACTGGCACAACAGCTTTGTTAACTGATACAGCAGCTTTCTTAGCTGATACAACAGCTTTGTTAACTGATACAACAGCTTTGTAACTGGCACAGCAGCCTTGTAACTGACACAGCAGCTTTGTTAACTGATACAACAGCTTTTTTAACTGATACAACAGCTTTGTAACTGGCTCAGCAGCTTTGTAACTGACACAACAGCTTTATAACTGATACAGCAGCTTTGTTAACTGACACAGCAGCTTTATAATTGACACAGCAGCTTTGTTAACTGACACAACAGCTTTGTAACTAACACAACAGCTTTAAAACTGAAACAGCAGCTTTATAACTGACACATAAGCTTTATAACTGACACAGCAGCTTTATAACTGACACAGCAGCCTAGTAACTGACACAACAGCTTTATAACTGACACAGCAGCCTAGTAACTGACACAACAGCTTTATAACATGGCAACTTTGTAACTAACACAGCAGCTTTGTTAACTGACACAACAGCTTTATAACTGACACAGCAGCCTAGTAACTGACACAACAGCTTTATAACTGACACAGCAGCCTAGTAACTGACACAACAGCTTTATAACTGACACAGCAGCCTAGTAACTGACACAACAGCTTTATAACTGACACAGCAGCCTAGTAACTGACACAACAGCTTTGTATAACACATGGCAAACTTTTGTAACTAACACAGCAGCTTTGTTAACTGACACAACAGCTTTATAACTGACACAGCAGCCTAGTAACTGACACAACAGCTTTATAACTGACACAGCAGCCTAGTAACTGACACAACAGCTTTATAACTGACACAACAGCCTAGTAACTGACACAGCAGCCTAGTAACTGACACAACAGCTTTGTTAACGTATAACTGGCAACAGCTTTGTAACTAACACAGCAGCTTTAACTGACACAACAGCTTTATAACTGACACAGCAGCCTAGTAACTGACACAACAGCTTTATAACTGTCACAGCAGCCTAGTAACTGACACAACAGCTTTATAACTGACACAACAGCCTAGTAACTGACACAGCAGCCTAGTAACTGACACAACAGCTTTATAACTGACACAGCAGCCTAGTAACTGACACAACAGCTTTATAACATGGCAACTTTGTAACTAACACAGCAGCTTTGTTAACTGACACAACAGCTTGATAACAAACCAATGAGAAATCAAAGAGGTAAAGGATAAAGAATCTCACTTCTGGTCAAATATGATGTAAGCCAGTTGTAATGTGTATGTATGTCTGTGTATGTATGTGTGCGTGCGTGTGTGTGTGTGTGTGTGTGTGTGTGTGTGTGTGTGTGTGTGTGTGAAGCAACAGTGATATAATGGACAAACGATTTCGATTTTGGTCAAACATAATGTAAGCCAGTTGTGTGTGTGTGTGTGTGTGTGTGTGTGTGTGTGTGTGTGTGTGTGTGTGTGTGTGTTTAAAGAAGTTTTAAGGGTTTTTAAATTGAAAATTAAAATTGTGGTAACTTTTGGTGTGTTTTGGTAGCTTTTAAAACAAAAATGTGGTAATATTCTCAAAAATATTTCGGCAGCCTTGTTTGTCAGGTGACCTTGGACTGTCGTCAAAGAATTGTTTGTCTTCTCCAGTGGAATCAGGAGCGCTGACGCAAAGAAAGTAGGGGAAATGGGGGGGGGGGGCTCAATTTTAGTTGCGTATCCTTTACAGGACGTTGCTGTTGTATAGTTTTTCTAGGCAAATTTACGTCTAGTAGTTTGCCATTGCTTTCTGGACGGTCGGCTTTCCTGATACCACTGTCGAAACCAACGCAAGGCTTATGGTCCGCAGCTGGGATCGAACCCGGCATCCCGGCATTACGAAGCGTTCGCATCGACTTAGCCACAGAGCCGACGTGAGGGCTAAAGCCTTTAATAATTTTCAGGATTCAGGAGTAAAAGAGGGCTTAGGCTTGTTTCAGTGCGAAATAATAATATTATTGCATTTTGTGGTACTTTAATTTTAAACGACCACCTCAGCGGCTTTTATATTTGGTAGGGAAGTCCCCAGAACGTCCCACAGAATGGGATGGGGGGGGGGGGGGCGGGGTGGCTCAGTAGTATTCGATATTCATTTAACACTAATCTCTCTCCCCACCCCTCCCATACTATGATACTGTCCAGGGAAACCCCTAGGGATCCCTAGGAATTTCCTTTGATGTCTCGAAGCTGATGGAATGTGATCGTATAAAATTACAGTACCCATTACGGGCTGAATCACAAATATATATATACATATTTGAAGTAACAGGAAATTTACAATATAAGCTTATGCTTAAAAAAAAATATATTCATGGTTGATTGGGAGGGGGTAGAGACTTTAAAAAGTTAGTTGCGTATCCCTTACAGGACGTTGCAGAACCAAACCCAGCATTTTGGGCTGTTGTGTGGTTTTTTTTTTTTTTTTGCTATGCAAAGTTTACGTTCAGTAGTTCGCCACTGCTTAATTGTACATTCAGCTCTCTGTACCACTGTCAAAACCAACGGAAGACAAATTTTAAAAATGCGGATACAAACAATACATTGCACAATTCATTGCCAGGCATATTTCGCTGTATCTCATCAGGTGCGTTACTACAGAGTTACATCAACTTAAAATAAAGCACAAAACTGAATAAAATTGAAGTTACTCTGGTAAGTCACGTGACTATGGTAAGCTTCCAGCGGCCATGAAACAGACAGTGTATCGGAAGAAACTATTCGCATTTTAGTTGACTTTATTCAGTTTTGAACTTTATTTTATGTTGATGTAACTCTGTAGTAACGCACCTGATGAGATACAGCGAAACATGCCTGGCAATGAATTGTGCAATGTATTGTTTGTATCCGCATTATTTAAATGCAAGATAAATTGTCCACAGCTGAGGAACGAACCCGGCTCCCCGGCATTTTTTGCAACGCCTAAGCCACAGACGCCGATACAAAGACAGCCCCTTAACCCCCCCCCCCCCCTTTTTTTTCCAGACACACCACACATACACGCACACACGCACGCGCGCGCGCACGCACACACACACACACTTGAAGGGAACACAAAACAGTTTTTTTTTTTTGGGGGGGGGGGGGGGGGGGGAGACTGTTTGTGTCCCAAGTTCGTCGCCCGTGTTTGCCATGCAGAAAGATTGTTTTATCAAAAGTGTCGGTTGTCTGTTTGATCGACGGCTTAGCTTTTATCGGCAATTTTCACAGAGATCACTGATAATAATTTGTTGATGTTTTTACGGTTTCCTTCTTGGTTATTTCTGTTTTCCCTTCCACGTAAATATAAATCAGATGTTTTGGCTTTGCATGTTTGGTAAATAATTCAACATTAGCGCCTTTACGTGGTTTCATGAGTCTTTATTAAGGTCAAGAAAAGATATAAAACCGAACGAAAAGTATTGTAGCAAGCTTCACAATATAACAAATACAAACAAAACGTGAACGTTGCGGCTATAGAGCCTTCATCAGCACATACAAATCAAACAATACTACACAGATACAAAAAAATCACTTAGCTGGTACCTCGCAGCAGCCGGGTCGGTTGTTTCTCAGCAGAATGGGACCAATGGTCAGTTACTAGGGTCAGTGCTTCTCTATCCCTTCCTTCCTTCTCTCTCTCCCTCTCTCTCTCTCTCTGTCTCTCTCTCTCTTTGTGTGTGTGTTTTTTTGTGTATCTATCCATCTATCCATCTATCTATCTGTCTGTCTGTCTGTCTGTCTGTCTGTCTGTCTAGCTGGCTGTCTTTCTGTCTGTCTATTTATCTATCCTTCTGTCTGTCTGCCCGTCCAACCGTCTGTCTGTCTATCTGTCTCTCCGTCCGTCTGTCTGGCTATCTCTCTGTCCGTCTGTCTGTCTGTCTGTCTGTCTGTCTATATCTACCCCTTTCTTTTTCTGCCAGTCTTGTTTGCTCTCTCTTTGTCACTTATTTTACGAAAAACGTATCAAGTATCCATGTGTTTTCTTCGAAATAGAAACGGTAACAAAATTATATGCATGAAAAGGATAGACAGCCAGACAGATAGACAGACGCTACTCCTTGATCAGATCCGTAACTATGCTCTAATGTACATATCAGAAATCTCTCGAGAGCCTTTCGTCACCGAGTTATCTGATCTTGAGAAGTAGAGTCCGTCCTTTTTCAAAAAACTTTGGCCACTTTCATTCAGGATTACCTAAAATCTCGAGGAAGGTTGTGATTTGGACTTCTTCTTCTTCTTCTTCTTCTTCTTCTTCTTCTTCTTCTTCTTCTTCTTCTTCTTCTTCTTCTTCTTCTTCTTCTTCTTCTTCTTCTTTTTCTTCTTCTTCTTCTTCTTCACTTTCACTGGCGGTAAACTTCAGCATAAAGTTATGGTTGTTCGTTCACTTCAGAACTTCAGTCTTTGTCTGGAACTTAATTGTGGTGGTGGTGTTTTGCTCCAAACAAAATTGTCACGTTCCTCCAGTAAACCCGAAGGGGAAGCTTTAGGTTATAATTGTGACAAGGTAATGTGCGTCACATACAATGGCTTAGCACTGCACGCCTATAAAGAGCCCTGAAAAGGACTCTTGCGGTGACAGACTCAAATACTATCCCGACCAGCAGCGAAGTCGTCTTCCGGTGAGCCAGTGGGCGAGCCCGTAGCTGATCTCCACAACTGGAGTTTTGTATGATCTAGATTATTTGTATGCAAACCATTGGTCCCTTGTCTTTCCAGCGGATGCACACTGACTTCGAATGAAACATCGTTAATAAGTCGAGTTTTACGATATGCACCTTGGGGGGAGCAGCTGGCCGAACGGTTAGACCGCTGGGCTCTCAAGAGGAAGACCCGGGTTCGAAAATTCGGTAAGGCTGTGAATTTTTCTGTCGGGAGCTAAATAAAATCGTCACCTGCACAGTCGTGGCGACAGCACTAGCAATGCCGCCGTCAATCCTCAGGCTGAAGGACCCCCCTGCCTACACTGCAGAAGTGGTAAAATACAGGCAGTAATTGGCAGCTTTTGCCTTGGGGGTTTTGGGGTGTGTTTATCCCCCCCCCCCCTTTCCCCAACCCCACAATTGGCCTTTGGGACTAATCCGGAGAATTTGGGGAATAATAGGTTAGGCGTGTGACTCTCATGTACCCTCTGCCTACTACAAGTTGTTGAAGTTAGTAGTCTCTTCCTGAATACAGCTTTTAGAACTGGAACTATTTCTCTGGACACAGTCGCTAATTAAAGATTAAACACATCTCTCGGACACAGGTGTTAGTGATGGAACTGTTTCTCTGAACACAGGTGTTAGAGATGGAACTCTTTCTCTGAAAACAGGTGTTGGTGATGGAACTGTTTCTCTAAACACAGGTGTTAGAGATGAAACTCTTCCCTCGGAAACAGATGTTAGAGATGGAACTCTTCCCTCGGAAACAGATGTTAGAGATGGAACTCTTCCCTCGGATGTTAAAGATGAAACTCTTCCCTCGGAAAGAGATGTTAGTGATGAAACTCTTCCCTCGGATGTTAGAGATGAAACTCTTCCCTCGGACACAGGTGTTAGCGATGAAATTCTTCATTCGGACACAAGTTTTAGAGATGGAACTCTTTCTCTGGACACATGTGTTATAGATGGAATGCTGCCCTCAGACACATGTGTTAGAGATGAAATTCTTTCCTCAGACAAAAGTTTTATAGATGGACTCTTTCTCTGGACACATGTGTTAGAGATGGAACTCTTTCTCTTGACACAGGTGTAAGAGGTGGAACTCTTTCATCTGACACATGTGTTAGATATGGAACTCTTTCCTCGGACACAGGTGTTAGAGATACAACTCTTCCCTAAGATACAGTGTTAGAGATGTGACTCTTCCCTCGGATACAAATGTTAGAGATGTGACTCTTCCCTCGGATCCAGGTGTTAGAGATGAAACTCTTCCCTTGGACACATATGTTATAGATGGAATTCTCCCTCGGATACTGGTGTTGATTAAGGCGTAGGTTACGGGAGCCCTATTGTAGAGTAAAAAGCATAGATCCACTGCCCCCTATCCCGAATAGCATGTCGTAAAAGGCAACTACTTAGGGTTGTTTCCTTTGAAGTCTGAGTGCATCTGCCTGAGAGGAAGAATCATGGACGCGACTAGATACCCATATAAAGGCATCCTCATGAATCCATCATTAAAAGGGATCCATATTCCAGGTCACCATGTAGGACGAATTTTTTATTTTTATTTTCAAGTCCTGCCCAAATAACCCAACGGTTGAACGGCATTTTTGGGAACTCTCCACGGGTGATCTCATCAGAATGGTGGCACATTGTGTCAACGGATGTTTATCGCTCAATATATGAATGTAGTGTAGTTGTGTATAACAGTGTCAACTATCTGCAAGAAGACCACGTACAATCGTGTTTTCTACAGCTTGACTGGACTACATCAATGTTTTCTAAAGCTTGATTGGACTACATAAATGTTTTCTAAAGCTTGTTTGAACTACGGAAGTGTTTTCTAAAGCTAGATTGGACTACAGCAATGTTTTCTGAAGCTTGATTGGACTACAGCAATGTTTTCTAAAGCTAGATTGGACTACATCAATGTTTTCTAAAGCTTGTTTGGACTCCAGATGTGTTTTCTAAAGCTGGATTGGACTACAGCAATGTTTTCTAAAGCTAGATTGGACTACAGCGATGTTTTCTAAAGCTTGATTGGACTACAGAAGTGTTTTCTAAAGCTTCAGTGGACTACAGCTATGTTTTCTAAAGTTTGATTGGACTACAGCAATGTTTCTAAAGCTAGATTGGACTACAGCAATGTTTTCTAAAGCTAGATTGGACCACAGCAACGTTTTCTTACTTAAACTGCTCAACACATACTGTACTACGGTTCCCCGTTTAGCCCAAAGAGGTTTGAGAAGAAGACGAATAAAGGAAAATGCAAATAGGACTTTTGCATTGAATAATTATTTTCACTGCACGATAAATCTATCTACAAGTGTTCTAATTAACCGTTTTGTCTATTCTGTATCTATTCTGCCTGCGTAGAATAAATATAAAGTTGAAACAAAAATAAAGGGCCCTTTTCCACGCCATTATGCGTATTTGGCATATAGGGCTAGACTTATATTTTGTAGACCAATCGGCGCATGGTGGGTGAAATAATCGCCTCCGATGCACATCCACGACCCTAACGGTCGAGGGCAATGTTTTGTTATGAAGACAGGCAATAAATAATTACGATGGAAATGTATTATCTCTGTTTTTGTATTATCAGTCAAGCCGTTTGCCTCGTGCTATGAAGGTCGTGGTTCGCTTCGCTGTTGCGCCGTTCATTTCGAGAGTGCAATTTTTACGGAGATCCCTCTGGATCACTGCTTGGAGCTACGGATTTCGTTATTTGTGTGATGCTATCGACAAGCGGCTTGCCGTTTTGCAGACATAGACTGAGCCATACGGGGATAAAAGCGTTGCAATGAAGTCGATCCTCTTGACTTTACTGACTTAGTCGCTCCTCTTCTACCTTGGAGTGTAGAGGTTTGCCAGAGAGATCGCCAGACGTCTCTATCAGCAGTTTTCCTTCTGGCTTTATTCCATTCTATTCCTCTGTCAGTTGGGGACTGTCGAATGTTGTCTTCCCAGCAGACCCTGGGCCGCCCTGGAGGTCTGGTTCCCTGGTTCTTAGCCTCCCATGCCTGCCATGGTCTCCGATTTTCTCCCATTCTGCATACATGTCCAAACCATCGTAGCTGTGACTGATCCACTCGGGTTTGTAAAGACTGGGTATCAAGATCTTGACTATTGTCTGATTGCGAACTTAGTCCCTTCTTGTCACTTGGACCGTCTCTCTCAGTTATCTCATTTCTGAGGCCTGACGCTGGCTTCTGTAAGCTGTTGTCATTGCCCATGACTCACATCCATATAGATGCTCTTGACTTCAACTGTTATTATTATCTCATTCACAGACAGTACAGACATCGTGGACAGGAAGCTGAAGCTGATTCTTGGTTTGATATGGACGCTGATTCTCCATTACTCCATCTCTATGCCCATGTGGGAGGGAGAGGAACCCACCCCATCAGAAAAGGCACCTACTCCCAAGCAGAGGTTGCTGAACTGGATCCAGGCTAAAGTGCCCAACCTGCCCATCAATAACTTCACAACCGATTGGAATGATGGTCGTGCTATTGGAGCTCTGGTTGACGCTGTCGGTCCTGGTAGGTTGTTGTTTGTTGTTGTTGTTATATCTGTTGTTTTTTGTTGCTGTTGTTGTTTGTTTGTTTGTTGTTACTGTTGTTGTTGTTTGATAAGGGTCTTTGTGGCGAAGTAGTCAAACTGATTACCCCACGCTGTAGAGGTCGTGGGTCGTTTCACGGACGCATCGCTCACTTAATCGCTGCAGTAGTCTTGGGATCTTCGCTGGAACTACAGAGTCGTTACTAGTGCGACGCTCTCGGCAGGCAGCTAGCCGTACCGCCATAAAGAGATGGCGCCACTGAGGTCACGCATGTGCTTATGGCTAAGCTGATGTCCTTCCCCCCGTCCCTCGTCCTCCGCCACCTCACCCCCACCCCACCCCGTCGCCCTCCACCACCTCGCCCCCACCCGACCCCGTCGCCCTCCACCACCTCGCTCCCACCCGACCCCGTCGCCCTCCACCACCTCGCCACCACCCCACCCCGTCGCCCTCCACCACCTCGCTCCCACCCGACCCCGTCGCCCTCCACCACCTCTCGCCACCCCACCCAACCCCGTCGCCCTCCACCACCTCGCCACCACCCCACCCGGTCGCCCTCCACCACTTCCCACCACCCCACCCCGTCGCCCTCCACCACCTCGCCGCCACCCCACCCCCGTCGCCATCCACCACCTCGCCACCACCCCACCCCGTCGCCCTCCACCACCTCGCCGCCACCCCACCCCTGTCGCCCTCCACCACCTCGCCGCCACCCCACCCCCTCGCCACCACCCCACCCCGTCGCCCTCCACCACCTCACCGCCACCCCACCCCCCGTCGCCCTCCACCCACCTCGCCACCACCCCCACCCCCGTCGCCCTCCACCACCTCGCCCCCACCCACCCCGTCCCCCTCCACCACCTCGCCACCACCCCACCCCGTCGCCCTCCACCACCACCCCACCCCGTCGCCCTCCACCACCTCGCCACCACCCCACCCCGTCGCCCTCCACCACCTCGCCATCACCCCACCCCGTCGCCCTCCACCACCTCGCCACCACCCCACCCCGTCGCCCTCCACCACCTCGCCACCACCCCCTCCACCAACCCCGTTATCTTTGTGTTTATGCTTTTGACTGCAGTAGGTAGGTAGGTGCTAAATCGTCACGTTCACTCAGCATCCCCGAAGAGAAAGCTTTAGGTTATAATTGTGACTAGGTTATTTGCGCCTGGTAAAATGACATAGCAGTGCTCGCCACCAAGAGCCCTGAAAAGAACCCTTCATTGTTGATGCGATCAAAGGAGACAAACCTAAATACTCTCCCTTCCGGTGATAAAATCGTCTACCGGCGAGCCAATGGGCGACCCGGTCATCGATGTGTATTTTGACTGTAATGTTAGAGCGGCCCATAAAACTATAGTGCGGAAGTTGAGAATTAACATCATGAACAATAAAACATTTAAACTGCTTGTTTCCAGTACGCTGGACGAAAATCCTATATCAGTTTGGCAAGGGCAGCTGTTTTCTTCTTCTCCGTTTTCTTCTTCTTCTTCTTCTTCTCCGCTCATCTCTCTGGCTGGCCTTTTCTTTCCAATTGGTAACTCCAAGTGTTTGCAGATATATCTGGACATTATCTCTTCATCGTCTTCTTGGTCTGCCTCGTTGTCTAAGACCATTGATCTCCCTTGTGCATACAGTTTTTACCTCCCTGTCGTCTGACATTCTTTCAATACGCCCCAGCCATTTCAGTCAATTAGCTCTCATGATGCCAGTGATCAATGATGATTTCAACAGATCATGAATTTCGTTGTTGCTTCTCGCTCTCCATTCCCCACTGTTTACATCCAAAAATTCGTCATAATTCTCTGTCTTAAAAAACATGTAATAAGGCTTCATCTCTTTTAGTTTTGCCCCAAGTTTCAGATCCACATAAAACGACTGGTCTTATCAACGTTTTATAGATTTTGATCTTGGCGTTGCGAGATAGAGACTGTGACTTTAGCAGATTTTGAAGGCATAGTATACTTTATTTCCAGATTGTATTCTAGATTTTACTGCAACTATTTGGGCTGGATTTTATTATTCACAATTATACAGATGCTGCTGTTTTTCCTAAAGCGGCAAATTTATTTGACCTTTGCCTGGCTAACAATTTGTATACCCCTAAAAAAAATTGACACACACGTGAAGATTGTTTGGAAATCAGTTCACATATGCAGCGATGCAAGGTGATTATTTTGATAGCCTATCCCGCATACGATAAAAATTGTGTTTATTTAACACTTGGAAGACTAATGCTGGAGATGACCACCTGAGAAAGAAACGCCTATAAAACACGTGCAGTCTGAGGTTTTGAAAAATTCAGTTAACTGTAAGCATGATGAGTGCTTGCTTTAAATCGGTGTCTGGGTTTCATATACGGCAAAAAAGAGACAAATGAAAACTAGAGGTTTGTTTACGTTTTAAAAAGATAAATGCTTTGAGGGGCATGATTATTAACAGACTGCATGCATATTTCGAAAACTTACATCAGAACGGTTTCTGAGTTAGAAATGTTTAGAGTTGGACACGACTTTTGGAACTGACTGCTAGAAACAAAAAGACAGGAGGTCTGAAAGCGGTGAGTTTTACAGTAAACATTTAACTAAGCGATGTGGGCAGGAGAGAGTGTCACAGCTGGCACATTAAACAGACTCGGAGGCTAGTACCGCAGCGAATGAAATGTAGCATAATGAAAGCAGTTCAGTCCGTATGTGTTATGTCTTGTATATCTGACTCACGAAGATAACTGATTTCCACATCAGAAAGAGACAATATACGTTCTTTGGTCATGTGATGAGAAGGAGAAAACTGAAGTACATTGTGATAGCAGGAAAGTTGGAGGGGAGGAGAGGCGAAGGGAGACAGGGAAAAAAGATGCTGGGCAGTTTTACTCAGGGCATAGAGGATCATCTGTGTCAGAGTTGACAGAAAGTACACGAGACAGAAAGTTGTGGATAGACAAGACTACCAACGCCACACGGCAAAGACTTAAAAAAAGAAAAAGAAGAAGAAGAAGAATAAGAAGAAGAAAAATGACGTCGTATCAAGGCTTCTGACAAGCAAAAGTAACTCACAGAAAACAAAAAAGCACAGAGATAATTCAGGATATTAAAAACTCGTAGGGCATCTTCCTGAGAAGTAAGGAACCAACAGTCTGCATTTAAATGTGATGGTCGCTCACAACGTGGAATATAGAATGCCTACAGCTTTTACAATAACAAAAAAAAAAAAAACCCTAGAACGTAGGATAGTCTGTAAGAAATTTCGCTAGACGAGATGTGGTGATTTTCGTGGTACGTAGCTACTATGTCTTTTCGAGTCGACGGTGTCAAAAATGTGAAGAACACTGCAGTAAAGGATATACAGATAACAAATAAAGCACTGACTAATACAGCCGTTTACTGACAGCAATTATTCCATTTTCCCGGTCAGCGCTGAAAAACAGTTTCAACAAGATTGCTGCGAAGGATATATAACTGATACGTTTCTGAACACTGAGTTATCCTTATGTTATTTGTTGAAACATATTATATTATAACTGACTGTGTTATTTTTTATTTTTGTAAGCATAATTGTCGTCCTATTTGTTGATGATTTTTTGCCAAATGTTACTTTGTATTATTGGGTGCTTTGTTAGGGAAAACAGTTGTTATAATTGTGACTAGGTTATGTGCGCCATATAAAATGGCTTTGCACTGCTCGCCTACAAGAGCCCTGAAAAGGACTCCTGCAGTGTGGATGCGATCAAAAGAGTGCTAAATACTGTCCCGACCAGCGACTAAGTCGTCTACCATCGAACCAATGCACTTCCATTCAGCGTTGAGGTACTTAGTACATCCCTCCAAGCAAAGGTGCATCTGCCTGTCTGGCAGAGAAGGTTGCACATGAAGAGAAACGGAGGCAGACTAGAAAGAATCGTGTTGCTAATCTCACATTTACTGCAACTTCCACCTGTGGTCCGCACTGCTCAAGAACTTTCCGAGCTCATATTGGAGTAATCATCCACCTCATTGATCATCACTACTTTAGATGAAAAGGGGTCTTTATCACTTGTGGTGGACGAACAACAACAACACCTAGTTATAGTTTGTGTTCATTAGTTTAATGGCGAGGAAACGGTATACCTCTGAATATAGTAACGTCTTTGCCCGGTCCTGCTGCTTCCCCGTGTAGTTTCTCTGAATGTTGTTAAACCAAACGGTTCTCTTTTTACACAGGTTTCTGCCCCAACTGGGTAGTTTCTCTGAATGTTGTTAAACCAAACGGTTCTCTGTTGACACAGGTCTCTACTCCAACTGGGTAGTTTCTCTGAATGTTGTTAAACCAAAGGGTTTTCTATTCACACAGGTCTCTGCCCCAACTGGGTAGTTCTCTGACCAAACGGTTCTCTGTTCACACAGGTCTCTGCCCCAACTGGGTAGTGTCTCTGAATGTTGTACTGTTCTCTGTTCACACAGGTCTCTGCCCCAACTGGGTAGTTTCTCTGAATGTTGTTAAACCAAACGGTTCTCTGTTCACACAGGTCTTTGCCCCAACTGGGTAGTTTCTCTGAATGTTGTTAAACCAAACGGTTCTCTTTTCACACAGGTCTCTGCCCCAACTGGGTAGTGTCTCTGAATGTTGTACGGTTCTCTGTTCACACAGGTCTCTGCCCCAACTGGGTAGTTTCTCTGAATGTTGTAAAACCAAATTGTTCTCTGTTGACACAGGTCTCTGCCCCAACTGGGTAGTTTTTCTGAATGTTGTTAAACCAAACGGTTCTCTGTTCACACAGGTCTCTGCCCCAACTGGGTAGTTTCTCTTAATGTTGTTAAACCAAACAGTTCTCTGTTCACACAGGTCTCTGCCCCAACTGGGTAGTTTCTCTTAATGTTGTTAAACCAAACAGTTCTCTGTTCACACAGGTCTCTGCCCCAACTGGGTAGTTTTTCTGAATGTTGTTAAACCAAACGGTTCTCTGTTCACACAGGTCTATGCCCCAACTGGGCCAGCTGGGATCCTAAGAGAAACAGAGCCAATGCCAAGGAAGCCATGGACGCCGCGGAAAAGTTCTTGAATGTTCCTCAGGTAAAAACTGTTTTTGAAGTTTACGTTGTCATCTAGATGTACAATCGATCGATTGGTTTGTCCCCTCTGAGTTGCTGCTTAAAATGTTAAATGTACCATTCTGAGATTTAAACATCTTGATTTAAACGTCTGTCTGTCTGTCTGTCTGTCTGTCTGTCTGTCTGTCTGTCTGTCTGTCTGTCTGTCTGTCTGTCTGTCTGTCTGTCTGTCTGTCTGTCTGTCTGTCTGTCTGTCTGTCTGTCCGTCCGTCCGTCCGTCCGTCCGTCCGTCCGTCCGTCCGTCCGTCCGTCCGTCCGTCCGTCCGTCCGTCCGTCTGTCTGTCTGTCTGTCTGTCTGTCTGTCTGTCTGTCTGTCTGTCTGTCTGTCTGTCTGTCTGTCTGTCTGTCTGTCTGTCTGTCTCTTTACCAGTCTTTCTGTCTGTTTGTCTGTCTGTCTATCTATGTGTCCTTCTGTCTGTCTGTGCATCTTTCTATTCTTCTGTCTGTTTATCTTGTATGTCTGTGTGTTTGTCAGTCTGTCTGTCTGCTTGTCGGGCTGTCTATCAGCCTGTCAGTCTATCTCTGTACCCATCTGACTGTCTGTCTGTCTAGAGTTATTGAAACAACTGAACTCAATTCATTGTTGACACGTAAGATATTCAGAAGTGCTGCCCTTTTACTGCTCGACAATCCTTGGTATCCCTTGTCTTTTTTTTTTAACTCCTTTATCTCCCTTTCTACTGTCCTTTTTGACGACTGCTCTGTTTGTCTACGTCTCCTTTTTCCATACGCTGTCCGCTTCCGATTCACAGCGTCTGACCACTACACCAAAGCGGCTCCCTTGATTGTATGTGTGTATGAAATATGCATTTGTGTGTGTGTGTGCAAACATGTATACGTGCACTCCCACGTGGGCGTGCAGATGTGTGTATTATGTGTGTGTGTGTGTGTGTGTGTGTATCTCTTTTTTATGTATGTCTATATATGTGTGTGGGTGTGTATAGTGTATACCAGCCCCCCCCCCCTCCCCCTTTTCCCAACAGCCCTCACTAGGTACTAGAGTATCACTCCAAGCCACTAATTTTGGTGCAATTACCATTTCTTAGCCAACATTATTGGCACAACGAAATCAGACCACAGTTATAACCGATACTGCTCGCAGTAGGTAGAACGTTGTCGATTTTTTGTTTGTTTTGTTTTTCATAAATTTATGGATCGATGGAAGAGAGCGTACCAAATTATCACAAGGAATTTTGCAAACATTGCCAAACTATCTCCATCTTCTTCCTTTGATAACGTCCACAAGTGATAAACGGTTGGTTTTCCTCCTTATTTCTTTTCTTCATTGGTGATCGTGTTGTACCAACAAATTCACAGGATTCTCTTTTAAAATTTGTTTTTACAAATCTCTGCTGTCTAATGTGTATTACAGTAAAACCTTTGTCGTTACCCCACTTGTCAGGTAATTTTTTTTTCTTTTGATATTTTTACTTTAAATTAGATTTGCCATCTGTAGGATTCCCCATTTCTTTCTACTGTCGGTCTCCTCCTTTTCCTCATCCTCTTCTTCTTCTTTTTCTTCTTCTTCTTCTTCTTCTTCTTCTTCTTCTTCTTCTTCTTCTTCTTCTTCTTCTTCTTCTTCTTCTTCTTCTTCTTCTTCTTCTTCTTCTTCTTCTTCTTCTTCTCCTCCTCCCTCCTCCTCCGTCTTCCTCTTTTTCTTCTACTGCTGCTTCTGCTTCTTCCTTCTCGTCCTCCTTTTCTCCCTCTTTGTCTTCCTCTTTCTCTTCCTTCTCTATTTCTCATTTTTTTTTTTTTTAGTGTTCAGCGCTCAGTTTCGTAAGCACAGAATCCACGATTTGCCAACCTAACGTCACATTGCCAGTTTTTAACATAATAAACCTTACTCTGTACATATGTACTACTTCACCTATGTATAAAGTAGCTCTTTAACTTGTCATTATTTCTAAATAATGTGTCGATGCAAATACTGGCCATAACATTAGGGCGACCATTAGCACAGAAGCAGCCGGTGTCATTATTTGTGAATAGCATTTACGGGACAATTATTTCTTCCTATACATCACAGCATTTGATGTTAATGGCATGAATGTTGTTCAGACTACTGTGTATAAGGAAATGGCGTTGAAATGTACAAGACACCGTACAGTAACTTCATTTTTGTTGTAGAATAATCATTATTTCTATTATTGACAGCATTTAAAAAACCAGATTAGGCAATGAGTGGGGTGAAGTATACAAGATTAGGCAATGAGTGGGGGGAGTATACAAGATTAGGCAATGAGTGGGGGGAGTATACAATATTAGGCAATGAGTGGGGGAAGTATACAAGATTAGGCGATGAGGGGGGGGGGGAGTATACAAGATTAGGTGATGAGTGGAGGGAGTATACAAGATTAGGCAATGAGTGGGAGATTATACAAGATTAGGCGATGAGTGGGGGAGTATATAGGATTAGGCAATGAGTGGGTGGGAGTATACAAGATTAGGTGATGAGTGGAGGGAGTATACAAGATTAGGCAATGAGTGGGAGATTATACAAGATTAGGCAATGAGTGGGGGAGTATATAAGATTAGGCAATGGGTGGGTGAGAGTATACACGATTAGGCGATGAGTGGGGGAGTATACAAGATTAGGCGATGAGTGGCGGAGTATACAAGATTAGGCAATGAGTGGGGGAGTATATAAGATTAGGCAATGAGTGGGTGGGGGAGTATACACGATTAGGCGATGAGTGGGGGGGGGGAGTATACTAGATTAGGCAATGAGTGGGGGGAGTATCTAAGATTAGGCAATAAGTAGGTAGAGTATACAAGATTAGGCAATGAGTGGGGGGAGTATGCAAGATTAGAAAATGAGTGGGGAGAGTATACAAGATTAGGCAATGAGTGGGTAGAGTATACAAGATTAGGCAATGAGTGCGTAGAGTATACAAGATTAGGCAATGAGTGGGGGGAGTATACAAGATTAGGCAATGAGTGGGGGGAGTATACAAGATTAGGCAATGAGTGGGGGAGTATATAAGATTAGGCAATGAGTGGGTGGGAGTATACACGATTAGGCGATGAGTGGGGGGGGGAGTATACAAGATTAGGCAATGAGTGGGGGGAGTATACAAGATTAGGCAATGAGTGGGGGGGAGGGAGTATACAAGATTAGGCAATGAGTGGGTAGAGTATACAAAATTAGGCAATGAGGGGTGTGAGTATACAAGATTAGGCAATGAGTGGGTAGAGTATACACGATTAGGCGATGAGTGGGGGGGGGAAGTATACTAGATTTGGCAATGAGTGGGGGAGTATCTAAGATTAGGCAATAAGTAGGTAGAGTATACAAAATTAGGCAATGAGTGGAGGGAGTATGCAAGATTAGAAAATAAGTGGGGAGAGTATACAAGATTAGGCAATGAGTGGGTAGAGTATACAAGATTAGGCAATGAGTGCGTAGAGTAAACGCGATTTGGCAATGAGTGGGTAGAGTATGCAAGATTAGGCAATGAGTGGGTAGAGCATGCAAGATTAGACAATGAGTGGGTAGAGTATGCAAGATTAGGCAATGAGTGGGTAGAGTATGCAAGATTAGGCAATGAGTGGGTAGAGTACACAAGTTTAAGAAATGAGTGGGTGTACAAGATTAGGCAATAAGTAGGTAGAGTACACAAGATTAGATCATGAGTGGGTAGAGTTCACAAGATTAGGCAATGAGTGGGTAGAAAATGCAAGATTAGGCAATGAGTGGGTAGAGAATACAAGATAAGCAATGAGTGGGTAGAGTATGCAAGATTAGGCAGTTGTGTGGGCAAAAAAGACGAGTGGGTAGAGTACACAAGATTAGGCAATGAGTGGGTAGAGTATACAAGATTAGGCAGCTGTGTGGGCAAAAAAAAAAAAAAAAAACGAAGAAGACAAGGAGGGAGAGGAAGAGATGATTATGAAAAGGAGAAAAAGGAGGAGGAGAAGAAGAAAAAAAGGAGAAGAAGAAGGAAGCACCTGTTATTAGTCGCCTTTTGCGGCATGCTTGTAGCGGTTAGTGGGTCAGTTCTTTCCCCTTCCCCTCAAATGGGACCCGATAACCCACACGGGGATGGTAGAAACCAATGGAGGAAGTGACTGTTAACCATAAGTGACACACAATAGGACAACTGCGATGATGATAGTGATGATGGTGATGATGATAAATACGCCGATAAAAGAACTGTACAATGGGAGTTTATTTGGACGAGGTGGAAAGATACAGGTTTCCTTTTTTTTCTAACGTTCTGTTCAGTAGGGAACTACTGGACGTAAAATGTGCCTAGAGAAGCCATACATCAGCCAGGGGCTGCTGGGTTTGGTTCTGCAGCGTCATGTAAAGGATACGCAACTAACCTTAGTTCAAAAGGGAGGTCGGCGAATTGATTTGTGGTTGCGGCTAAACTGTGATACGTGTGCCTGTCCGGCCCATCCCATGTCAATGAAACTCTTAGTTAACCAAGCTATTAAGTTGATGGCAGCGAATCTTAGAACATCAATGAACAAATTAAGAAGAATGTGGAAGCAACAGAGATGTGGTTTCTGAGACCAACGTTACGAATACCTTGGACCGCCAGAGTAACTAACAATAATTGCTTGAAAAAAGCTAATGAAAGTAGATATCTATATACAACAAAAAGAAAGAGAAAACACTGTTCTTTGGCAACATAATGAGAAGAGAAACACTAGAGAACATTGTGACAACTGAAAAGATCAGTGGAAAAAGGGGTAAAGGCAGACCAAGAGAGATGATGCTGGCTGGGCAGAAACGATGGCATGGAGGGATATCATCAAGAGCGCTGTTCCAGTCAATCAGGGATCGTGGTCTATGGAGACGCATGAGCGCCTACGCCAGTTGGGACGGTACATGATGACTCAGTAGTACAACCAATGCAGGTGTTTTTTTTTTCAGTGACTAAATGAGCATACTATAGATGATCAAGGCGGAATACATTCGGAAACAGTGGCTCCATCTGATACAGCATGCAGCGTTTCCCAGCACAACCTTCATTTTTGTCCAAGGGTATGCCGGTGTGAAAGGCACAGAGAGAGCAGACGCCCTAGCTGGCAGTGCGACTATCAGGAATAGGCCATCTATGGACATGAGAGATATCTTCAATGGCAAAGGAGAGACTAAACGTTGTGAGGCTTTTAGTTTCGTAGAAAATGATTTCATAGACTGCCTCATACACCGGGTGTACCAATTAGAGCCGCGAAGAGGAATAACCATGCGGGAGCCACCCATCCGTACATTAACCAGTACAGAATGGAAACAGGTTTGCGGTTTTAAACAAAAAATCAACATCATGCACACGGATAGTAACCCATAAGTGCTCCGTTTTTCTTCTAACTCAAGTCTGAGTCCGAAGTAGCTCAGCGCAGTGCACAGGCTCCGCAGCACCGGCGAAGATCCTAAAATATTTTGGGTAGATTTTGAACTCCAGATTTTGCCCGGGCAGCGCCGTTTTCGATTTCCAACTGCCAAGGGATATTTTTACGTGTACAACAATACACACGATCTTACTACCCAGAAACCAGGCGAAATTACTAGAAGTCCACGTGAACCGAAAAAACTCCCGCCTTCACCGGGGCTTGAACCCGGGACCTCTGGCTCAAGGCGGACACCATACTTTTAGACCACGCAGCTCCCTAACAGAATGAGAGTTGTTAGCCTAAAAAGACTTGGAGACATACTCAGAAGGAGATTGGAGCATTTGTCGTCATGTCCGATGTACGATGACGATGATCTCTAAAATTAACCACGAACAATGAACTCAGTGGTACACTCAACCACTAGCATACATATGTAATATCCAGTTTCGTCCTTTTTAGGGTGAAATTTGTTGTTATTTGAAGCCCCACCCTGGCTTTTGCCAGGGGCCGCAATATAGGCAGGCCATAAATATGGCCAATTGTCTGAACGCGGTTTCTGGGACCTCTCCACGGCGATCCTCAGCCACATGGTGGCGCTTTGTGGCATCGGGTGTTTATCGCTTGTGTGATGTCCTGGTGTGGTAGAAAGTCAGTCAGTCGACTAGCATACAGAAGATGTTTACATTCTCCCCTATCCCCCGCCATGTACACACAAATACCTTGTTGAAATAATGGAGAAAGTAAAGAAAAAGCGGAACCACTGTGTTACTAGTAAAGTAAAGGACCCCGTCTCCACGCCTTCAGGCCTATTGGGCATATAGGGCTAGACCTAAATTTTACCAACTAATCGGTACAATCATATCTTCATAAATGGAAGTGAATCATGGACAGTTGGTAGATTAGTGAAAACATTATTTGGAAGTGGCGGTGTAGGGTTTTTATATACAGAGATGAGAATACCCTGGACAGATAAAATGAGTAATGATGATGTCTTGAAAGAAACTGACTCACGAAGAGGAAGAGAACTGATTGCCCACACCAGAAAGAGACATCTACATTCTTTGGTTATGTGATTAGGAGGAGAAAACTGGAGTACATAGTGACATTATGACAGTTTGAGAGGAGGAGAGGCAGAGAGAGACCGAGAGAACAGATGCTGGACAGTCTGACATTATGGCATGGAGGATCATGTGTGTCAGAGTTGATTGGAAATACACGAGACAGAAGGTTGTGAATAAACATGACTAACAATGTCACACGGCATGGACTTTGAGAAGAAGAATCGCCACTTGGTGTCTCCACTTCTCATGACTTTACCTGGTACCCATTTAAGGCTAGGTCGACTATGAGAAAAAGTCATTAAAAAAAGTATGTCTCTGTCAAGACCTGAACCCACGACCTTCCGATCCGCAGGCGAGCTTCAAGCAGCTACACCACGGTGGCTCCCTCTGTGCCAGTGGTTATCAGCCTTTCCAATGCCTCGACCCTATAATACAGTTCCTCATGTTGTGGCAACCCCCCAACCATACAATTATTTTCGTCGCTACTCCATAACTTAGTCAGCTCTGTGGCTAAGTCGATGCGAACGCTTCGTAATGCCGGGGTGCCGGGTTCGATCCCAGCTGCGGGCCATGCGCCTTGCGTTGGCTTCGACAGTGGTATCAGGGGACCGACCGTCCAGTTAAATGGCAAACTACTGGACGTAAATTTGCCTAAAGAAACCACACAACAGCCAGGGGCTGCTGTGGTTGGTTTTGTAACATCCTATAAAGGATACGCAACTCATCTTTAACTTCATAACTTAAATAAATATTTGTTTTGCGATGGTCTTTGGTCAGCCCTGTGAAAGGGTCGTTCGACCCACACAAAAAGGGTCGTGACCCATAGATTGAAAGCTGCTTCTCTATGCTAAACGAGATAATTTATGTCTGAAACAGTTGTATAATCATATCTGTTGGCTTATACTTTTTTTCTACCGCCATGAACTGGGTGCCAGCAGTGCAAACACTGCCGATTACCTTTTACCTTTCTAGGTTGTGTGTAGTTTATCTAGTGCCTGAAGAAGGTGAGCGCCGGCTAACTAACGTTGGCGCACGTACAGCACAGTTGTCGGTGCCGGCAGCACGGGGACTACTCGTGGCTGTGAGGGGTGGCTGGAGTTCAAATACCTGCAGCTGGCAAGTAATCGTAATGAGGGTGGGGATCGGAAATGTAGCAGTTATCGACGTGCGTTTATATACATATAGGAAAATAAAGTGCCAAAATCTACATATAAAAACGTACGTGCATAAATCTGCATGTAAGAAAATAACGGACATAAATCAACATATTAGAAATTATAATTAGGACCAACCATCTCCAGACCACCAGAGTTCAGGCGCAAGCTATCCTAATGCACAGGAGTTCACAAAACACTGATCCACTACAAGTAAGAACCACAGCAGAAGAGCGCATTGGAAACATTGAGACTGATAACCCGATAATATACACTGACGGATCCTAAAATGAGTAAGGAGAAGTAGGAGCAGATGTTTTTTTTTTCGTTACTGAAAAATACAAAAATCTTTAAAAAAATAAAACAGTTCATACGTCAGTTTTCACAGCCAAACTAGTCGGCATAATGAAAGCCTTGGAGATCATCAATCAGAAAGTACTCTACAGAACGTCGCTTCCTTCACGACACGCCCAAAAGTATCCCTCTCTCTAGCCAGTTCTCCGGCCCCATGTGCTTTCAATGCCAATACATGTTCAGAGTCCTGTATCCATCCAGGCTCATATCTGCATACGGTGGCTTTAATTCCTATAGTGGTATCTGAGGTTTATATCTCTTACTCAGTTCAAGTGTCCTTGCTAGTTATTAGTTTTCATCTCTAATGAGCAGCCCACCCTGCTGGCCAAAGAATGATTCTTATTCCCCCCCCCTTTTTTTAAATAACTTTTTTTGTTTTAACGTTAAACGCGTCACCTGCTAGGTGATCATGATTGTGTACGGTCTGAAGCCAGTAAATGTAAATTAATTGCTTTTTTTTTATAACGGTGCCATACCTAGCGCTAATTCCATTGCTTCTCTTAATGTACCTTCACCTACACCTACAATGGTTGCCAGTGCTTGGCACTGTATACTATCTAGTTAACTTTTTTTGCAACCACTTGCTGATTCATAGACAATTCTTCCATATTCTAGTTTCCCTCTCAGGAAAGCGTTATAAAAGTGTAGAGAGTGGCTTGATTCCAGTGTAGCAGCTGGGCGATTGGGCTATCATTTCAATGGGACCATCAAGAAGGAGGAAGTTGAATAACATGAACAGTATAACTCGATTGTTTATTCACTGGAACCTAAAGGGGTATAGAAATGAAGGCAGAAGAAAAAAAAACACAGAAAAGGGGAACTAGAGAGTAATGTTTAAAAGATAGGGAGGAAGGATATGAAGTGAGCTACCTGCAATAGCGAAGGATGGAACTACTTGGCGTGAGTTTTCTGAGGGTCTTTGCTGCACTAGGGGTTAGAGGCAGAAAACGAATGGGGCTCTGTTATCTCCATTTTAGTTCACAGTGATTACTTTTAGTTCTGTGTATCGGTCATTATATTTGGTGTGTCAGCTTCCACCGTATACACCAACGGGGCATTGGACATGAACAGAAGACATTTACTGTGAGAAATAAATGCTGTATTTCCTCAAGTATGAGGCGATCGGATGTACAAGTTGACTTTGATTTTAGGACCAGCAATTTTTGGGGAAAATAATATGATAACATTTCGTTTCAAGAACCTGAAGCAACAGTCGTGCCTTCCTTTGAAATCAGTAACTTCTTTTTCACGAGCAGTTAGTTTTCTTCTTGCCTCATGCCATATCATCTTAGTGGACACAGTAGTTCCTATTGCTCGTTGCTCCTCAATCCGTATTTTTAATTTACATTCTAAATCAGGACTTGCCTGTCATGGCTTTCCTCATCCGTGTCATATTAGGCAAGGTTGTTTTTTTAACCGTAGCAAATCTCGATTGTTTTCTAAGTTGGAGAAGGTCCAAACGTACGTTCAGCAGCATGGTGTCCATTCACTTTCTCAAACTGAATTACTTTTAACTTATACAGATGGCTCTGTGTTAAGGAGCAGACGAAGTGCGTGGGGGTTCATAGTGAAGGCAAATGGACGTCGCTTGGTGCAACAAAGGCTGGCATGTGATATCACAACGTCTAGTTTGAGAATGGAGGTGGAGGCAGTCACTGCTGCCTTCCACTGGCTTGAGAATCAGCTGTACACACATGTCGACATTGTAACTGACTCACAGAGCATGTTGAGAAAGGTGGAGACAGGCATGCTCCGTGAATAGTAGCAAGCATCACTTCAGAGGTTCCGGGTAGTTAGCGTCCTTTGGATATTTTCTCCAGGTCACGCCGGTGTGATGGGAAATGAGCAGGCACATAGACTGGCTGGTTCTGCACCACTTGGTGGTGGACTGATGTATGACAAGATGGATGGTGTGAGGGCCCTTTGGGAGCGAGTGAACAGGGCCGAGGCACAGATAGATCATTACGGTCTGAGGAGAATGGCACTGCGATGTGTTACAAGGGAATATACCCGACGCTAGACATTCAGGGAAAAGGCGAGACGGAAATACAATCAGACAGTTACTGGTACTATCGGAATTTTAACTCTTCGCTTGCTGCTGAAGATGGGGACAGAGCGCTTTTGAGGGTGTCTCGAGTGCTGTTATGTCGATTCTTAATTCAACATTCAACATTCAACATTCGTTTCGCGGTGCAACATTTCTGGATTGATGTCTTTAACGTACGCCTGTTAGTTAGGTGGCGAATCGACAGAGGTCTGGCTTCAAAGTTCACACGCGAGGACGCTTACAATGTTTAGTCAACAAGCCCACAAAACGGACCGTCGACATCCTCATACTTCGATTTTGCGGTGAATGACTGAACACTTATGTAATTAAGTAATCAAATTCTAAGTTTATAGCAAACATGTCATCCGAGATTTGTTCTGTTCCTGTGTCAATGAAAACCCTTGTGTAACATTTGAAATAGTCTGGCAGTCTCAGCAAATACAATTGCGTACACATGCATTAAATGCACAAGACAGCCGTCAGAGGTACCAACACAAACAGTCTTGACATTAGAAATACAATACATCATCTATGAAAGCTACAGTTGCAACAGATCAGTGCTTGCACACGCGATTAAACGCAAAAGGCGCCATCTGTTCTGTGGCAACAGGACACTCGCCATTTTCTGAACCTACAGTTTACAACACAAACCACGTTTGGCACAACCGACAAGCATTCCAAAACAAATTCACAGCTCACAATGCCGCGTAACGCACTTAACTCAGTAGCTGAGCGACAAAACGATATCCTTTTAGTTTACAAATGGAGAAAAATGCAACGACCAACTATTTGTCACTACTAAAAACAGTAAACCTGACTATCCTCCATATCGACCGCAGGTGCACTTATTATCATCTTGGCATCCCTCTGTGGGATGCAGTTTTTCGTTATTTGAAGCCCTACTCTGGCTCTTGCCAGGGGCCGCAATATAGCCCGACTATAAATATGGTCTAATGGCTGAACGCGGTTTCTAGGACCTCTCCGCGGTGATCCGCATCCACAAGGTGGCAATTTGTGTCATGGGGTGTTTATCACTCGTGTGATATCCTGGTGGGGTAAAAATCTACAACTACTACTACTTCTAATCGACTGCAAGAAGAACCGGACATTTCTAGTGGTTGTTTTGTGAACTACCACTCGCCAGCCATTTTACGCTTCTGGGCATGGCTTCTCATACTTTCATCTGTGTAACGTGTGCAGTTAGGAAGAACAAATGGGTCATCACAGTCTGGTGAGAGTGATGCAGCGGGGAGTGACGAGAGGATCTAGTCGATACTCAACGCTTGGAGAAAAAGGCAAGACAAGCGTTAAATCAGAGTGCTGTTGGCATCATTGGTACTGGAACTCTGCGCTGGCTGCCGAAGATGGAGACGCCGCGCTTTTAGGAATGCCCCAAATGATGTTTTGTTGGTTCTTGGATCAACTCAACTCAGCGCAACTTTCATCTGGCAACAGCCCGGAATAGAAAGAAGCAAACTCCCTGTCTACCACTTAAGCTCGCGTGTCTCAAGGGTGGTTTCTAACCCCAGAGCCAACCTAGTTCAAGGCACATTTCTATGCGGGTCTGTGATTTACCTGTAACTATAACACGTAAACCAGATTCTCGTACCTGTGTTCTTTTTACCTGAGCCGGTGTGTGTGTGTGTGGGAGAAGGAATTTGCAGAACTGCAAACCAGATCCTTTATTGTGTGTATGCGTGTGCGCTCACGGGCTATACGGAAACGTGCAGCCGGTAAACGAAGATTCGAAATGAGTAGTACACGCTTTGTATCGCTCCCCCCCCCCCTTTTAAGTCTGTTCTGCTAGGTGCATTCGCTATGTTGTGTGAGTGTGTGTGTGTTCTTTTTTTTTTTTTTTTTTGGGGGGGGGGGGGGGGGGAGATACTTAGAGATTTTAAACATCCGCCATAATATTGTATATGTTTATGTTGAAATCTAACTGTTGTTCCTCTAAAGATTTGTGGGGGGGGGGGGGGAGGGGAGGGGAGGGGTGTAAAAGACAAAAAGAGTAGATTCTTTTTTTTGTTATGACAGGACAGACCAAGCCGTTGGTATCTGTTGACAGCTGATTGATAGAGAAGCTCTGCTCTTGTGATCTGGTAGCTTCTGCAGCATGTTTTGTTCCAAACAAATTAGTATACTACCTTTCCATTTTGAGTAAACAAAACAGACTGAGGCAGAGATCGTGAAGCATGAACAACATATGATCTCTACTACACTGTCCAGACTTTGTGCGATGGAGAGAAGGAAGTTCATCTTTTGGTCTTAATTGGTCCCATCCTTGGCTAAGACTGTCATTCCTCCATACACCACAGTAAAACACTGTCGACTGAAAAGACTCAATGGTGCCAACAATACAATGAGGAACTTAATTTAAATGTACGTAATCAGATTGTGCAGGAAGCATTAGTGTGAACGAACATGGACTTTAAGAAGTTTCCAGCCTATAGTCCTGATTTGCCACTATATGATTTGTTGTTGTGTTGTTGTTGTTGTTGTTCAAACCTCTAAAAAGTTCCCAAGGGGCAACAATTTCACACAGATGCAAACGTAATGAACACGGTGAAAACTTGGTTCAGTGAGCAACCACAATAGGATGTTTTGTTTTGTTCTGCTAAACCTGTTGTAAATTTCATGCTTTTCTAATAAAGCCAGTTGAACAAGCACAAGAAGAAGAAGAAAAAAAAAGAAGAAAATGAAAGAAGAAGAAGAAGAAGAAGAAGAAGAGAAGAAGGAGAAGGAGAAGAAGAGAAGAAGAAGAAGAAGAAGAAGTAGGAGGAGGATAAGAAGGAGAGGAAGAAGAACAAGAAGAAACAAGAAGAAAGAAAGAAAGTAGAATAATGAAGAGGATGAGAAGGAGGAGAAGAAGGAGAACTCATTCTAGACATGTGACACACGTAACATTTGGGAAGATACTGTGCTGGTTTCATACTGCATATAAAGGGACCATAGTGCACATAAAGGGACCATACTGCATTTAAAGAGACCATGTTGCATATAAAGAGACCATACTTCATATAAAGGGACCATGATGCATGACCAACACATGGTTTCAATAATACTGCACGACTTTGTGCCTTGAAGTGGACGAACCTCTCATCCCAGGCCTTAAATGGCTGTACTTCCCATGATTCTCTACAATACAATATAAAACTATTTGCGGAAAAGCAGGGATATATGCCAACGATACTACTGTGGTGGCTGCCTCCTACCTTCCACATCAAAACAAGTTGGTTATTGCCACACATTTCTGGCTACCTAGATAGTTAATTTCCTATCTCTGTATCCATGCAGTGATCACTATTTGTTGTTATCTGTTGCATGTTCAGTTCTCGGAATTGAATTATCATTTTTCTGCCACTGATAGGTACAGTTAGGAGTTTTTCCCTTCGTAGAACAGCTATCATGATGATAATGCTATTGAAAATTTTCTTCTACAGTGATGTATTGAAAAATATTCTTCTATAGAGTGTTGTATTGTAGTTGTATTGCAAAATACTCTTTTATAGAGTTGTATTGCAGAATACTCTTTTATAGAGTTGTATTGCAGAATACTCTTCTATAGAGTTGTATTGCAGAATACTCTTTTATAGAGTTGTATTGCAGAATACTCTTTTATAGAGTTGTATTGCAGAATACTCTTTTATAGAGTTGTATTGCAGAATATTCTTCTGTAGGGTGTTGTGTTGCAAAATATTCTTTTTTAAAGTGTTGTATTGCAAAATGTTATGCTGTAGAGCTGTAGCTGCATGATAATTTTCTTCTATAATGATGTATTGAAAAATATTCTTCTGTAGAATGTTGTATTGCAGTTGTATTGCAAAATATTCTTTTAAAGTGTTGTATTGCAGAATATTCTTCTGTAGAATGTTGTATTGCAAAATTTTCTTTTTTTTTTAAGTGTTGTATTGCAACATTTTTTTCTGTAATTAAGGTAATTCAGAGAGACTGAAGCTACCTGGCTACATAGCTGAAGCTAACTGACATCATGAGAGCTAATAGACTGAAATGGTTGGGGCGTATTGAAAGAATGTCAGATGACAGAGAAGTTGAAAACTGTATACACAAGGGAGATGCATGGTCGTAGACCACAAGGCAGACCAAGAAGATGATGGAGAGATAATATCCGGACAAACCTGCAAACACTTGGTGTCACCAACTGGAAAGAGAAGGATAACCAGATAAATGCATGGAGGCAGGTGATATTTGCAGCAATGAACCTCAAGGGCTCGGAATGCTGAAGAAGAAGACGAGCTGTATCGCAAAATATTCTTCTGTAGGGTGTTGTAATTCAAAATATTATTCTATAATACTGTATTGCAAAATTTACTTCTATAGATTGTTGAACTGCAACATTTTTTTCTGTAGAATTGCATTGCAAAATCTTCTTCTGTAGATTGTTGTACTGCAACTAACAAAATTACTTAATGTCACAGTAAAGCTTACTGTTACCATCTGATTCTATGTCTTGGAGTAACCGGCCTGAATATCATCAACAGCTCATCAGACCTGAAGAGATGACTAACCCAAAAGTGGATGACCTCAGCATGATGACCTACCTGTCCCAGTTCCCTAAATCCAAACGAGGACCTGGAGCTCCCATTCAACAAACTGCAGCTCCCCCTCACCAGGCGGCCCCTGCTCCTGCTGCACCAGAAGTCAATGTTGGTCGATGCAGAGCTTATGGTCCAGGAATTGAACCTACGGGCAATCAGGTGGATAAACCGGCTAGGTTTACTGTGGAGACTGTTGGAGCTGGAACTGGCAAGCTTGATGTGCTTGTCCTTAACCCCAAAGGAAAAACTTTGCCGGTAAGTATCATTTCCGCTGTGCGGTATGTTCTCAGTATTATTTTTTTGCATTAGTTTGTATTAAATATTTGTGCATCTCTTTACATTGAAGGACAGCAGAATGATTGAACATTTACTCAGTCAGTGACAGGAAATCTTCACAAAAAGAGGTTCAAAAGAGACAGTAACTGTAATAGGGGAAAAATTACGCTGTTTCGTTTGAACATCCAGCATATGGTGCACTACATTTAAAATATCTGGCCAGAAATCTTTAAAAAGTTGCAAGAAAAAAAGTAAAGCAAACCTTTTCCATGTCTTTAGTAATGTTGGGTATATAGGGCTAGACAGCACTTGGTGGGTGATGTTGTCAGCATCCTGATAACCACCTCTACTTCCCAGGACTGTACCTAGTACCCACTCAATGCTTGGTCGACCTGGCAGCCAAGGTCATTTCGAAAGAAAAAAAAAGTCTGGCCCTTTAGATATCTTTATTAGGCTCAAACTACACATAAAAGATATAATTACACACCGTGTCTTGTTTGAGGTTTGAGGTTTGAACAACGGATCAACATTACGGCATATGGGTAGTAACCCATAAGTGCTCCGTTCTTCTTCTAACTCAAGTCTGAGTCCGAAGAAGCTCAGCACAGTGCACAGGCTCTGTAGCACCAGCGAGGATCCTGAAATACTTCGGGTAGATTTTTTATTCGAAATTTTGCTCGGGCAATGCCGCTAGGCTAGTCTTTTGCTATTTCCAACTGCCAGCACGTAAAAACAATGCACGCAAGTGTCCGATCTCACTACCCAGAGATCAGGGAAAGTTACTAGAATTCCAAGTCCACTTTAAAAAATCACAGCCTTTACCGGTGATTTAACCCGGAACCTCCAGCACTCGAGGCGGACACCATGCCTTGAGACCACGCAGCCCACCCCCCCCTCTTTGTCTTGTTTGAAACACATTGAGAGTAGATGAGCATACATGGTGTGTTTCTTGGGCTAGAAGGAGTTTAGAACCAGCAGAAAAAAAACTGAACATATTGAGGTAATTCATAGAGACTGAAGCTGCCTTCCTCTAGTTTGAGAATCAGCTGTAGACACATGTCATAATTGTAACTGACTTACAGAGAAATGTGGAGACAGGCATGCTCTGTGCACAGTGGCAAGCATCACTTCAGAGGTCCCAGGCAGTTAGCATCCTTTGGATATTTTCTCCAGGTGATGCTGGTGTTTTGGGAAATGAGCAGGCAGTAGACTGACTGGTTCTGCACCACTTGGTGAGGAATTGATGTATGACAAGCTAGATTTTGTGAGGGCTCTTTGAGAGCAAGTGAACAGTGCAGAGGCAGAAATAAATCATTACATTTAAGGAGAATGGCGCTGCTGGGAGTTACCAGGGAATCTGGCCAACATTCAGTACTCAAGGGAAAGGCGAGATGGATGAACAATCAGTTACCGGTACCATCAGAATTGGAACTCTTGCTGCTGAAGATAGGGAGGGAGCACTTATGGGAGTGTTCCGAGTGCTATGATGTTGATTCTTAATTCAACATTCAACAATAGAGACTGAACACGTTTATGTTGTATCGGATTACATCAGGAATATCCAAGGAATTGCACAGACTAGAATGGAGGTATAGATCTGTAAGCCCTATGTGACATATATTGGCACAACAGGACAGTAATGATGATGAAAAAGACATTAAGCTTTGCAAGTGAGGTTGAGCACAAATCTGAAGAAGTAGAGAAGATCCTCATTAAAAGAAAACATGTAGGGCCCTCCCAGGAAATGCTACTGTGCATGTGAGCCAGTTACTTTCGTCTATACTGCTGTATTAATTAACATTTAAAAAAATTTAAAACTTTCCGTTTGTGTTTTGTTGAATTGTGAAGCTCGCTGGTCTAATTTTTCATTTATTAAAAATCTTCATGATATCATTAGAACAAAGCAATCCATGTAAATATTTTGTACATGTTTAAGTGTTCTTCTTCTTATTTTTAGCTTTCACCAGTTATAAACTCCAGCAAACAAGTTTTGGTTGTTAATCCACCCCCGCACCTGTTCCAGAACTTGAGTATTGAGTATACAGCCATTTTACAGATCTGGCTTATCTGTGTGCAGACTGTTGGCTCTTTCCTCTCCGAAAGATGCACTCCGACTTTGAAGGAAATTAGTTAGCTCCTACGATATGCTTTTTAGGGAAGGGGTGGTAGTGGGTCCGTTTTTTGTTCTCCAAGGTGGCCCACATTGGGAGTTTCAGTGTTAAGTACAGATCTGGAGGGGTGTTCATTATAACATACTTGTTAGAACAGAACAGCCAGTTTAACAATTGTATATATGTTTCAGTGTCAGGCTGGGCTTAGATATCAAGAAGTAATCATTATAAGAAGAAAAATTAGAAGAAAGCAAAGAAATCCCTGTTCAAATGCTTAAGAAAATTGATGAATATTATATGAGAAGCTGTCTAGAAAGGCAACAAATAAGAGAAATGTCTGGACAACCGCTGATGGCATCAAAGAAGATGGCACTATACTGAGCAAATTCTAAGGAGAAACAAACAGAGAATTGCCAAACAGGCACTAAAATGGGAAGCAAATGGACTGAAGAGACCAGAATGCACAAAAGAAACCTGAAAATTAAATGTGACTGAAACAGCTGCACAGGGAAAGAAGCAGAACAATAAACTGGAAAACGCTATGTGACCTACAAGGGCACAGAAGATGATGATGATGATGATGATGAATCCACAATAATATTTTAAATGATTTATTGTGAGGCTGAATCATCGGTGAGGCTTGCGTGTAATGGCTGTAATCGCTGCTTACACTTTCCATTGCATGACAAAAATACATTGAATTACTATTGTTATTGTTACTATTTACAAGTAGTCTGACTATAGAGGTGATGGAGGTAAGAAAAGCAATGATGTGGCTAGAGACACCGCAGTTTTCCCATGCGTGCTTTCTAGGTGATTCTATGGGCATGCTGAAGAAGATAGAGATTCGAAGAAAATGGTTGGAGTCGCTAAGGAAATCTCGTCTGAAAGGAATTAGTTTCATTTTTGTGCCAAGACACTTTAGGGTAAGAGGGAATAAACGAGCAGATTGGCTTGCTGGCAGAGCTACTGTGGGTACAGGAAAAGCAATGGACTGGGCCGAGATTCTCAATGCTGTTTAGGAGGGCAGGACGAGAAGATGATTCAGGAGATGACGTTAAGTCGGCAACACTCAAAAGACTGCAAGAACTTCAGATCAAAGAGGAAGCTCCAAACATGAACACTATTCAGGAAGCCAAAGAAGAATAGTAAACCAACACAGAACTAGTGTTATCAGTCACCACACCGTGTTTGATATACTAAAGATGGGATCCGAATGCATATAGACTTGTTCAAAATGCAATGAGGGTAATCTGTCAATTAATTAACTAACTATCTGTTTACTGTTTATTACTCATGGTTTCAGGTCCTAATGGAGCTGGGTTTTAGGGGAAAAAAAACTGATCTTGACTTCCAGGTTGATGACACTGTAAATAAGTACAAGGTTAAGTCCTGGAAATAAAGCCAGCCGGCATTATGTTAACCACATCGTCCACCAAGTGCCAATTGTTCTACAAAATATAGGTCTAGAACTATATGCCCAATACAGCTAGAGAACTATATGCCCAATACAGCTTAGAGA